>WAAF01013988.1:192417-433520 GCA_013400475.1 Tricholaema leucomelas
GTTGAAAATTTCCAGAAACACAAAATGTAACTTGTAAATAATTTTGGGCTTGGCAAGCTCTCATGTGCACTAATGGTTTACATATTGTTTTGATTAGACAAGCTAAACATGGTACTAAATATGCAGACGTGTTTCAACTCATGATGACAGCTTGTGTATGATTTACAGCTCTAGCTGCTAACAGCAATTGTTCTGGTTCAATATTCCTATTTATTTGTGCCAGCATTTTGCTGTAAACAAAGCTATTTATGTATCAGATGGCTACTGACAAACAGTACCAACAAACATACAGATATATATATCCACACTTTAATATGTATGTTGGCAATCTTTTATTTTTCTGGGTTGAAATCAGACTGAAGAGAGATATTTCTATGGCAATTCAAAGGTAGGGTTTTTCTAATTCTCTTTCCTCATAAACAGAAATTAAATGCCAATCTGTCTGGTAATATCTCAAACACAAAAATAGTGCAAATGTGATGGGTAAGGAATCTCCACAATACAAATCATATGTGGAGAGAGAAGTTCTCCAAATACTTCCTCATTTAGGTCAAAATTAATTCATGAAAATTCTGTTTCCTTGGCCTCACAATGGAGCTCAGCTATAATATTATTCTAATACTACGTATGCAGATATGTACATACACTAGCAAATAGCTGGCATGTCCTGGTGAAGCAGGTTTACAAAGTTCAAAAGCCATATTATCTGCTGCAAAATCTTTTACTATGTGGCCAGAGCACAATGTTCTACTTGCATAGGCAGAATGGGTAGCTTCCATTAACAATGAATGGCAATAAAAATAAAATCTACTTTAGTGAGAAAATCTGTGATGCTTTTAGCAAATGGGATGAAAATAGACTTTCTCTCTCTCTATCTCCATGGGTATTGGATCCTGGACCTTTAGTAGTTACACATGACCTATTACACCTAGTGTTTCCCAAGGAGCTACTGTACACATAGGCTTTTCCCTTATCTGAGCTAACAATCGTAACGATCCATATTTCAGTAAAAAAGTAATTGACAGATACCTGACCTCATGCTGCCAAACCAGTGGTAAGTCTAGCAACTCTACTAGTCCATAAAGCAGTGAGCAAGTTACCAGCTTGGAACAGAAAGCACAAAGCCCTAGCAAAAAGCAGAATGAGCAAACAGAAGTCTCTGGAATGAATATTTCTGCATCAAAATATAAGTCAATTTCCCCTACCTAATATTATTCTCTTTTGAGACTCCTAATTTGCAAACTCCTTTCTTCTCTTTTATTTTACAGGATGAAAACCCATCTCCAGAGCACACATACTGGCCACAGCATCTAGGAAGGGGCCTTTGCTCCTATTCTGGGTAAAATGACCTTCTCCTGGTGTATGGTGGTCTTCTCAGAAGAGATGAGCCAATGGCCACTGGATTTCCTGACAATTACAACCTCTGCCAGAAATCTCTATGAAAGTCATGGTATCACTCAACACCTAGAGAAACATCTTCTCAAGGAACTAAATAGGACAATAATTCGGCTATCATTCCTGCTAAAGAACATCACCTACAACCCTTCCACATCGACCACGAATTTTTTTTCACCTATATGAACATTAAAACAAACAAACCAACCAAACCCAAAAACAACCAACCAACCAACCAAACAAAAAAAAAAAAACTAAAAAAAAAAACCCAAAAAAACCAAAAAACAACAACAACAAAAAAAATCCTCTGCAAATTGCAGGAGTAGCTTAATTGAAAGCTGCAGCTACTACCGATAACAGGTGAGGGGTCTGCAGAACAAGGACACTTCCAGAGATAATACAATCCTTTCTCATTTTCCTAATTTATAGTAATAGCAAAGCCAGAGTCCAGGAAAAGATGAACTAAAAATATTGGGGTCATGGGTCTATTTAATGCGGCAGTTATCAGCAGTAGATTTACAGGAGAAACTAAGGGGCACACACTTTGGGTCACGAGCTGAAGAAAATGCTGCTCTTTCTGTATCACCATTACAGCTGTATCCAGCTCCAACTAAGTATGTGGTAGCCCTCCCCCATCACTTACTAGGATGGGATGCTTCCCAAAACAGGCAAGGCATGGACTCTCAACCTTAGCTGTCTTTCTGTAATCCCTACTCTAATGCAGTACTGGGGCTGCTCTGTCCCAGGAGATGGGTAGGAACTACACAGCTTATTGGGCAGATACTTGTACTTAATACATTTCTTACCCCTGATGCATGCCAAAGGCAGCAAGGCCCAGTGGATATGCTGTGAATCGGGAAAACTGGGTTCTGCATATGACCACTCTGTCTCTCTGGATTCATTCCCTTTCCCTTCAGTACAAATGAATAATGAATCTGGTCCTTTTTTTCCCCTTATGTAAGCCCTAGCAGTAATGACAGCCCTCAGGCTACAACGATCTGTGTGGAACTACTGTAAAGGATGAAGAAATTAACTGCATTGAATGTCTACCAGGATTTCAAAACAAAAATGGCCTCCTCATGAAGAGGGGATGAAGAAGGCTTCTTACCCACACCTCCCTCTCCCATAATGGAAAGAAATTTGCAGCCACTGGGCTCAGAAAACTGTCCAGCCTTCTCAGTCTCCCAGGATTTTCCCTATTCAGGGAAGGAGGGACTTTCAACACTGAGTCAAGAAGATGCTCACTGCCTGCAGGAAACTTGAGAGTTTTGAGATCTTGTTCTACAGGTCACTGGTTTTACCCTCAGCATTGCCCTCTCAAAAATCTGTTTCTTTCTTCACTTGATCAATAGAATTTAAACACACGCGTTGATAACTGCACAATTGCCTCTGTAGAGGTAAAACAACAATGTCTCATCAGGTGCCAGCAGCTTCATTAAAGCAGGTCAACAGTCGCATAGCATCAGCCTACCTTAGCCAAGTATAGGTGTCTGGTTCTGCATAAGCCATGTATATTATGGTCCAGAACCTGGTCTATTAAACATTTAAACAACATAATTATAGTAAGAATTTTGACTGTGTGATTTTCTACTACCTAGCACTTGCATAACTTTGTGTGCTTTGGCAGATGGAGTGGCAATAATTGAAATTGGGAAAGCAGCATCCTACACTCACACCAGAAAGGTGGAAACAGTGAGAGAGATGCAAATGGAAAATCAGACCCTTTAAAATCTTTAGGAAAAGGAATTTTTTTTAACTGAACAAGTAATTTGTAATCATAAAAGGAGTATCAAAGGACATCTTTGCTTTTTAAGATATGGAGTGAGATCTCACAAGGCTGTAAATAATCAGTAACTCCAGTGAGACTTCTAGCTGTGTTGCAGCAAAAGCAGTGTAAATAAAATCAGAATCCTGACCCACACTATCATTTTAACAATCTCAATAAAATATTGTGGGGAATATTTATCCACATTGTAACTCCACAGTTTGCTGTTAGGAAACAGGCTTCAGCTTGAATTCTTTCAGCACAGTCTGAATGGTGTGATTATAGTCCCAAAATATTTCCATACAGTGCTTCTTCTTGTTCAAGTCATAGTAACTTTTGCTACAGCATCTTTTGCTTTCTGTGGTATTTTTCATCTCCTAATTTTGGTCAGGTTACATCACCCTGCTGCTACAAATTCAAATCCCTTTGTTTTCCCCCACTGTTGTGCAGTGCTTACCTCTGTGTTTAACAGAAGAATCTCCTCCCTTACTCTAACTTCCTTCAGGATGATACTGGCATTGGTTTGTTTCAGTATGCTCTTTGCCTCCTGCATGCAACTCTATGTACTAAAGAAGATGCTCTCCACTTGCATTCCTCCACCACCCTTGGAAACTGGAAAACTCTTTCTATCCCATGGATATTTATATTGCCTCCTAGCTGATATCAATGTGCTTTGCTATATTTTCTTCAGATATGGTTTGCCTTGTTTATAGGAATTGGATTCTGTTTGCAATTAGTTCAGCTTTCCTCAAATGCTTCGCTTTGATTCATCAGAAGAACATAACTTTTTAGTTGAATTGGATGATGTTGTGTTTCATCTGTGTTGAGAGTATAAGGGAAAAAATACCCTACAGGAATTTGAAACACCAATAAATAAAGATTTAAAAAATAAATTCCTTTTTTATTCATGATAATGTTGCAATACAAATTCTGACGAGTTAATACCCCGATTTTTATTAGAAGAAAAATGCACCACTAAGTGGAAGTAGTTATACACTAGAAGTTTACTGACAACTTACATGCAAAGGGGGTTTTGTTTGGTTGGTTGGTTGGTTTGTTTTGGGGTTGGGGGTTTTTTGGCTGGTTGGTTACAGGATCTAAGTACCCTAGGTGTCCTCAGAGCGTGTCACGCTGTCTGGCTCAACAGCAGATTGTTTTATCTGGTCAAATTTTCAATCTTTTGGAAGCCACAGTGAAAGTTCAAACTTCTTTGCTACAGTAATACCCATTGTGTATTAAAATATCCGATGATTCAGTCAGCCCAACACCGACTCATCTACAGGAGAACAAGCACTCGTCTTCCTCTGGCACACCGCTCAGAGAGGCATACCAGCCCGAGCGGCGGGATTGCCCCTCTGAGCGCTATCTGCACGCGTGCGGCAGCGGCAAAGCTGTGACGAGAGAGACCTCTAGTGGCGAGAGCGCCGGGCCCGCCGCCCAGGGCCTCGTTGTGCTCTCCGCCCCACAACGCCCGCCGACGGCTCTTGGCTTCCTGTGTCCCGCCGCGCCGGGCGCTCGGCCCTGGGCGGAGAGTGAGCTGCGGAGCAGAAGCAGAAGCAGCGACAGAAAGGGTTGCGCTCCGTGGTTGCGGTGCATCTTGCTCTTGCCGGGGGATGATTCGGCTAAACGGGCATAAACCGCATTTCGCTCGATTTCGGGCTTTAGTGTGTGATGCGGCAGCATGCTGGGGGAGGCGACCTTAGAAATTAAAATGTTGCTATAAATCCCAGATTGCTTTTTTAGAAAAATAAAATATTTCAGGGTACAGAAAATGAGTTTTGTGTTGCTGCATCTGCTTGTGGAGCCCTCTTAGACTCGCTTCAGTGAGTAATTCAGAAAAAACAGAATTCGGTGATGCAATTTATGTTCTTGCACACAAGAGCCGACCCTTTGCTGTCACACCTTGATAATTCGGCACATTAATGTCCTCTTTGCTTGCTCAAGGGAAGGATCTTCGATTTGGTTTGGGTTTGGCGTTTTTTATTGTTTCTATTTCACCTTAGCAGCCCAAAGAGTAACGATTTGTCTCCTGTCCTTTGCAGCTACAACCACTATTCAAAGCCTCACCTCACAAAGTCTTTCTTTCTGGTTGCAGTGTTACTGCAGGTGATCCTGTTAGTTACACAGCTGTTAACACAGAGTTGTGTCTGTGGGACAGCTCAACCGTCGTGCCCAGTGCGAAGAGTTTGCACAATTAGGCCCAAAGCGTGTGAAATCTAGGGAAAAAAAATCATCAGGGCTATTTCTTAGTTTAATAAGCAGATTCTAAACACACAGGGGCAGAGAGAGAGGAGACATGCAGTGTGTATTAAGTGCAGGTTATCAAAAAGAAACTGTCTCTGGATTATGTACAGTTTCACTTGACTGAGGCTTCATGGAAGATTAAGCTTCTTTTGTTCTCTGTGCTGTTTCACATAGATCAGTTGATGATGTGCAGAATAATTTTATCCACATATTAAACAGTGGTTAATCTAAGATAAGGAGAGGAGCAAATATGAATAGCGAATAGTGCTTTTACCCTTAATGCTAATTGCAGATGGAGTAAGCAGTACATCAGAAATTTAAACTCTTTGTGCAGGGTTCTCCAAAATACATGTACGAAAGGCAGGCCTGCTTGCTATCACAATGTTTACCAGCCAGTCTCCTGTGTGGTACACATAATTTATAGAGGAATCAATCACTTCTTTCTGCTTTATGGGGAATAATAGCACTGAGGTGACTGACTTGTGGGACTGCTGCAGACACGGAAAATAAAATAGGCAGAAAGTGTTAAAATCCAGGACACTGTGTCAAAGAGTTGTGAGTGTTAAGCTAGTTGGGTAGCATTTTAACAGGAGAAGGAGGTGGAGTTCTGGGGTTCTGCAGCATATAAAAATAACACATTATAGTCCCTTTAAATTATGGCATTTCCAAAATACTGTGCGTCAGACTTTTGCTGGCCCCACAGGAGACCTTTTCAGTGCCTTTTGTCTCGTGAAGATTGAATTGATCTCTTTTGAGGCTAGGAGAGATCTAGTATTTTGCAAATCTATTTTTATTTTCAACTTTCTTCCAAATTCACTTCATACACCTTTAATTTCTTCATTTGAATTAATCAAGCTCTCCTCAGATATATGAAGATGATGATATTTTTAGACCCCATTCATCATGCAGGTTATTCACAGTTCTTTCAGGAATTTCACCAACAGTTCTCAGCAATTTGCAGAGGAAACCTGTGTGTTACTTGTGTGTATTTCAGCAAGCCATGGATCAGACAACTGGCACTTTGGAATTTGCAGTGACAGCATTCATCTTTTTCAATAGACTCTAATAGCTTAGAATTTTTTCATATAGCTTGGTTTTCTGTGTGACAATAGGACATCACTGGGGAAAGGAACAAACACATAATAGTTTCTGAAAGCAATGACATTATTAATAGAAGGAGAAAATGCTTAATTCCTTCCTTCTGAACTCTTTTTTTTAACTTCTTGTTTTCTCTTTCATTTTTGAAAGACAAAAGACGAGGTAATATTGTGGCCCATACGCTGTATTATCTCCTCCAAGCCACTTGCTTTTGTGCTCTGAACACATTTACTTTTACATGGTGCATCTTCATTTTTCCTTCCTAATCCTTCAGATATTTATTTCAGGAAAATAAGCCTTATCGATCAATCCCTTGAGTGTATTGATGGCAGAAGAACTATGGGGCCTACTGTAGTGAGTAACTTCATTATCTTTGCCTCACCACCTCCAATCAGATAGCTCGGCTATATTTCCCCTGCAGGTGGACTCCTCTCTAAATACTGTTTAGGCTGTTGCTGGAGGTGATCTTCTGCAGAAATGTATTTGGCAGGGCCGTATTTGTGCAGAAAAGTATGTACTGATCTTTTAAATATGAAAAGATTCATTGCTAGTCCTGCAAAAAGGTAAAACAGAACTTGAAGTGTACCTTATTGGGAATGAACAGGAAGAAAATGGTTAAACAAATGTAATTTACCAATCATTCCTCTAAAGAGAAGCACATGGTTTCAATTTTCATATTGAAATTGAATTATTAGTTTAGAACAGGTTGGCAGAGTAAAACCATTTCATATGTAGACATTCAATATTCTCTTTCTTTTTAATCTCCAAATATACCTGACAAGTTCAGAGATTGTTCTTGAGAGTCAAGAGATCCCAAACTGCTACTCCTCACTGTGATTTTTTTTTTCCTCACTTTTTACTTTTCGCTTTCTGATAGTACAGATAGGACTTTATAAACTTAAAATGTTGGAGAACTCTTTCCTCTTCTTTTTAAGTATACATTTTTTTGAACCTCTGAAGAGGCAAACAAACTCTGTTTCGATGTCTCCTCACAGGAAAGAAAGGTGTTTAGGAGTTTACTTTTTGTGGGGAATGAGGTTAATTATATATGCCATTGTTACTTGAATTGCAGGAGAAAGCACCTAGGAAAGGTTTTTATTCCTTTTGTCGCTATTACAAGCTATCGGAAACAAATATTCCAGTGTAAATGTTAAAGAATATCTCAAGTAACCTTTACATTTTTCAGTTTTATTGTACACTTAATTATTTATGTAAACATACAGGCAAAATTTTGTGGCATTCACAACTCATGCTCATCTGTCTCCTGGGTTTCTACATTCTTCATGTGCTTGCACCACAGAAGAACGATATTTACTTGCAAGTTGTCTGTAGTTGCTCTCTTTCCGAGGCTATTGCTGTTCTTTTTCATTACAATCTCTTCAACACTTGACTTTAATGAACCTGTTTTTCCTTGCACTGAGTTCACCAGTAGAGAGCCCAGCTATAAAGCAGTAAGGGTGAAAGCTATGACAGAGTTGTGGTTACATCTCACATTACTGTAGCTGCTTTGCAAACAAAGTTACACCTACAAAGACTTTCTTTTCATGAACATACACATAACTACCCAAGTCCTGATTGTCTTCAGTCACTCAAAGCATCAGATCCTGTCAAAATTTATGCCCTGCTTCACTTAACCTGCTAGTCCCAGTCTAGCACATATCTTTATTGCACATTCAAGCTACACCAGATACAGTTTGGAGAAGACCATACACAGTAAATAAAAAAAGCAATAATCTGTGAATTCTTCTGGAATGTCTGAAACTCAAATGGCAGCTGATCTGAAAAAGGAGCCTGATCTTGGGTCTTTTGTTATCAAAGAAGCTGGATGGTCCTTACCACTAGAGGCTGTTATCTTGTGTTGATTTTTTTAATAATATCTCCTGACAGTTTTGTGTCCTATTAAGGAGAAAAAAAAATAAACAAAACAAACCCCCA
Organism: Tricholaema leucomelas; assembly: GCA_013400475.1. Lineage (NCBI taxonomy): Eukaryota > Metazoa > Chordata > Aves > Piciformes > Lybiidae > Tricholaema lacrymosa > Tricholaema leucomelas. The sequence goes on from WAAF01013988.1 coordinate 200,855, forward strand.
AAACCTCTAAATTAACTGGGAAAAGATTGATGCTTAAAGTGCTTATCAGTACATGGATGGAATAACTGCTAATCCTGACATTAAGGAGGGGCAGATAAAGTTTCTTATTTGGTTGAGCCATGCTGGCTGAGGAAGACTTGTTGGTTAAATCTTGTTTTGACTTTTCATTTAAATGCCACATGCTAAGGAAAAATTAACAGCTGCAAGAAGGGCAAAACAAAGTGCATCACTCTGGCACACTCAGAAGGTAGAAATTCTGTCCTTTTTCTGATGCATTCCAGAAAATTTACAGAATCGTTCTGGTCAGTTGGTTCTCAGTTCCCTGCCCTGTGATGCTTAATTACCCTTCATCTAATCACACTGAACTTGAGCTAGAGGTCTTGTACACCTCTTTGTGAAGCCCTGTGCCAGATGCCAAGCCCAGAAGTGCACCAGGCTTCTGGAGAGGGAGAGACCAACAGCTGCAGGGTACCCCACGATGGGTGAATCAGACTGTGAAGAGAAATTTGGTTCAGTTGTTTTCTGTGGTTTGCAATAAATGATGAGAGGGGGCAAGTTGAAAAATCTCAGAGGAGGAGGAGAAAGGACATTCAATATGAATGAAGAAATAGTGATGACTGATAAAGACTTCCAAGTTTGGGTCAACATATCTCATAAAAAGAAAAGATGTGTCAAACTTGCTACTGCATACAGGTGTAATGAACACCCTTGGTTTCTTGACTTATCACAACAAATGACGTCACAGAGCTGCTATCTCAGCTCCAGAATGCAAAAATAGATTATTTTTTCTTTTTGCTAAAATAAATAAAATAGAGCTAAGAGGAAAACAAGATCGTGGCTCACAAACATTAAATTGAAGACAGGAAGAGGCTCTTTTTTTTTGTTGTTTGGTTTGGGGTTTTTTTTTTGTTGTTTTCCATATGGAATCCTTTACTACTGCCATATACATAGGGATAGCTTTTTGTTCATAAACAAAAGAGTGACTAACTAATAACATTTGCCGTCACCCTGATGCTTTTTCTGCCAGGCAGACTCTCCAGAGACTCACAGATGTGGGGGATGCAGTTGTGCCTTGCATTGGGCTCCTCTTTTTTTTCTTTTTAGTATGAGAAAGTAATGTTTTGCCTTAGCTAGAAGACTGTATTTCTAGATATTTTGTCAATATCTATTATCTGTTCTGATTTCTATAGAATTATGGAAAAATTGAAAATTTTATAGATCACTTACAAAGGGATATTTTAAAATGTGTATTTTCTTACTGAATTACAAAGCATCTGTGAAGTAACAGAAAAGATTACTTGTAAATACAAATGATAGTATTTCTTTCCAGGGAACCTTAGAAACCTTGATCGTATGCACTTTCAGAATCCTGAAGAGGATACTTTCCCTAAATGTCAAAGGAATATTTCTTATTTTAACCTAATGGATTTTCTGTGACACTTTCTAAATTTAAATACACTTTATAATCCATTTGAAATGGGACGAGTGTAAGTCTAAGTGGAATTTTATCTCATAAACATTTGCCTTTGGATCACAAACAGTTCTGTTCATGAAGAGGAAGACATAGACAAAATGCTGTATCTGAAACACGAGCAACGCTAAACCTTCCTTCCAGACTGACCCACAGAAACAAAGTTCTGCTCTGAGACTCCTGTAAGGAAATTGGCCACTGGTCATATTACAATCATGAGTATTTCTTATTTTCCAGTCATTGCTGAACATGTTTAAGACACTTACGAACTGTTTTGGCAGATACTTATTGATGCATTTGAAGTCTTTTGTTAGCTATAGTCTTTAGCCATTTTAGTACATTGAGAACTAATCTCCAAGTCTGTCAGTTCCATTTTGCATTACAAATCATTTGTAGTTTTATAACTGTCATTTCCAAGGACATCTGGAAAAGATGGATTTATGAAAGGTTATCGTGCATTCTAAGGAGGCCGGGAATTAGCATGACTTTGTAAAGGTTCTTGTAAATTGAACAGCAGCCATCACTGGCAATAAGCTGTTTTCTGCTCTAGTCAAGTATTTTTATTTAAATATTAAGGAAGAGGTGTGACCTTTGGCCTCAGAGATCACTATGATACAGCAATAGCACAATCTATTAGCTGTCAATGAAGTATTATGGCCCTGGCTCTCTCAAGACACCTATTTGTGGACAGTGTTATAATAACCCCTCCATTAGGCATCCCCAAGGCAAATAACCTTGGCTTTAACAGAGTCAGTTTAAAATTCCTTGGAGTAACATTAAGAGAATATCTGGTTTGTGTCAGTTTAGGATCAACTACCAGGATTAGTCTCGTTCTGTAAATTGTAAGTAGCTATGGATTTATTTGAATTTTTTTATACATGCCCACAGGTAAATATTAAATACAAAGGATGTGAAAACTCATATTGCTTTCTGCTTCCTACAAGGAATATATGGATTAATGGACACCTGACAGGTCTGAGTGTTTTAAAGCAGAATCCATTTTTTACTGTATACATTTTGTTTCTTACGTTGATGCACAATGCGACTAGAATTAAATTACACCCAAAAGAGAGAGAGAGAGAGAGAAAGAAAGAAAATAAAACAGAAAATGAAATAAAAAGTAGTCTAGGTAGCAGTCATATGAGTTGGTATGTTGTCTTATAGCTAGGTACATCTTCAATAAGATTAGAGGGCTATCTAAAAAGCTGAGAGATTTTCACATGTATCCTGTTCATCTCCACTGTATTTCCTGCTCTTCAGGTGCCACCATATTTAATACTCAAAGCTAAGTCCAAGAGCAGGTATTTTTAAACTTGTGGGATGTTTAGGAGAGGTCTTTTCTTCATGTCTCCTCTGTTGTTTAGACAAAATAAACCTGATTATACTCCTCTAGTATCAGCTGAACTGCTTTGAAAACTGCAAGAGTTGTGCTGCTTATATAAGATGAGCTAAAGTGTTGGGTTTTTTTCACCTTCTACAAGAGAACGGCTCTACAGATACCTTTTGTTAGAGGTAACAATGAAGGTCAAACTCCATGTAAATATATGCAAAGATACCTGCAAGTATTAAAAATAGCCTAGTAAAAATCCTGTTAACATTTCAAATATTTTGGTCAGTATACTGCTTATAGTGTTTCTTCTGAATCAAGATTTAATGTCTAATAGAAACATTTTTTGTTGGTGAATTAAATGCTTGCTGTTGTGAGAGCAGGAGTTTGGCTTGTTCTGCAAGCGCAGCTTCTATGCAACTTTTATCTTCTGTTGATTTTTAGCAGTAGTAGGTCATTTCATAGGCAGGAATAAAGTCATTTGTTTGATGGCAAGCTACACGAGCTGTCCCCTTGTGAGGTTCAATGCCTCCACACTACCTCCCTGTCCCCAGAATGGCTTTGATGAAGCCAAGGCAGTAATGGATCCCCTCCAGCCACTGCCCCCAGGACTCCTCTGCTCAAGGAAGGTTTACACATTGCAATGGAAGAAAGCACCTGAATTAAAATAATTCAGTGATAAATTGGCCAGTTCTTTTTGCTTAGTTTTGAAGAGTCCCCCTTCCATCCCCTCACCACCTGCAGTTCTTGACCTCCTTAGAGGGTTTTATAGGATGAATATGAATAAAGGGAAGAATAGCTATGGTGGCAATAATCTACCATGCTGTGATCCACCTCCTAATGGATGCATTGGGATTTACTCCCTTGACTAATGAAGGCAGAATAGACAACTTATACCTGGGTCAAGACCAGAAATAATCAAAACTGCCAGTGCAGATTCACACTATAGACAAGAATATTTGACTTCTTTACAAATGCCGTCACTAGTCTGAAAAAAAATGGACTTCAGGACCAGTCTTTTCATCAAGAGAGCTCTGCTGTGCACTAGCAGATTCTGGTGAGGCAGCCAGCCCCTGACAAGAGAAAGAAGCTCCTGAGTCAGACTGGACAATGCTAAAATTTTCCAGCACCCTAACATTTTCAGAGTTAAAATCCGTGGGTCCAAAAAGTACTGCACAGTGACCTCACCTTTCTTGTGACCCTGACAAGCTTATTTCAAATCAGTGCTAGGAAACTCTGCGTAGTTTCAAAGCAAACAGTTAAGATGAGGATTACAGTAGTTGTTTTCAAGTGTTCAGTTCTCACATATTGCACACAGTCAAGGCAATATTCACTCTCAATAAAGGGCACTTGACTTTTGGTTCATTCCCCCTTTAGCACTCCTCATACAGTGATATTGGATAGAAAGTCATTTTCTTTCATAGGGGCGATACATGGCAGAATCTAAGATGTAATTTAAGGGCCTCTATTGATGTCATAAATTACAAGAAGTCTGCTGAAGCAGTTTATGAATGGCAGTAAAAATCTGAAACTGATTTACATCATTAGAATAATGCACCACATACATATATTATTATTTAGAATATAGACCTAAGTGTCCCTGCATTTTATAGACAAGAAAGATACTGTAGGATCTTTTGCTAAGTAGGAACAGGACTTCCACCATCTCTTGCTAGCACATGTGCTCCAATAACAGAATAGAAAGTTATGTTTAGGGAGTTATTTCATAAAAGAGGAAGGAAGCTCAGGTCTATTTACCTTGAAAAATGCAGTATCACTGAATGCTTTCTACAGCACTGTGCTGCTCTCTGAGTAACATCTTAGCTCCGCACACTAGACTGAATTTGAGAACACTGAGTGTCATAACTATTTCAGTACACAGAATCTGTGTCTGTATTTCAGAGTCTGCATATAAATCTGATTTGGGCAATAGCTGTAATTCAGATCGGTGTCGCTGTGCTTTTAAATTCTTTGGCTGGTACCACAATCCAACAAAAGCACTTTAACAACACAGTTAAACAAAGACAGGAAGAATTGTAAGAAAGCTATAGCCTCACAGAAACAGCGTGTGAACAGTCCAGAATCACTTGCTCTCAGTTCACTTAAGAAATTGGTTTCCCAAAGCAAAGTAATGCATGGCCTGTATTCAGACTGTAGACACATGCTTGCAGGAAATGGGCTTTGAGGGGGAAAGCCCAAATAGATACCTTTTTGGAAACATTTTTTGTGTGAAATGTATTTACTTTTTGGCCTTGCTACATTGTCAAATGAGGGCGATAGATGCAGAAACAACAGTAATTTTATTGGCTTATTAAACAATATGATTTTGTAAGTTCAAACATAAAACCCTTTGGTTAGAAGACTGTCCTCAGTAAAGCCAACAGACCTGTGATGTAAAGTCCATCAAGTTATCAAGAGCAAGCTGCATGCATCTCCTGGTAACACTGAAAGTGCCCGGAGCTAGCAACCATTGAGTTTGGGATTTCAAAGGCCTAAATAAAACCAAACATCTCCTTCTTGCTGGATTTCAACACACTGAGCATAAAAAAAAAAAAAAAAAAAAAAGAGTTCTTCTGAAATGGCAAAACTTAAAGGATAAATAAATTTTATTCCTGTACTTGCAAACATGGAGGATCAGATATGTAGAAAACTATTTGTGGCCTGCTAATAATCACGTAGTTACTTGTCAGCAGTAGTGCATTGACTGTTAAACACTGAATGTTCAGGCCAGTTCAGCTGAGGCTGCTGATGTCTCTGACAAGCAGGACAAGCTGAAGCTGCTCATGCTTACATCAGCACCTGGAGGAGAAAGAGCAGTAAGGAATGGGAGAAGAATGATGTTTGTGGTTCATGATCCAGAATTTGGAATAGTTTCAAAAGGTAGAGAATGATGTGAGAGAGATGAGTGAGGAGAGGTACTCAGAACTTACCCCACTGTAAGGTAAAAATATACAGCAATAAGATCCTTTCTTTTCCTGAAGGAAGAGACAGGCACTGGCAAAGCCCAGCTGAGTATCCCCCTGCCTGTTTTTCAGGCTGACATATGTCCTTGAGCAGACATTTTCCGTTTGGTGCATGAGAGCTCATTTGCAATATTTGGGGATCAAGAGTATACCTTCTTTTGGTTTCTGTGCTCCTTAATCTCAGTTCTCTTAGGCTTTGCTTTCGCTTGCCCAAATGATGATCTACCCACTGCAGTCAAAGTTTGCAGGTCAAGTCAGATTTAATGTAATTTAGAGTGCAAATTCCCAAGTGGAGACAGTGAGTGTTTATTGCAGAAGTCAGTTCTCTGGTCTGCGCTTGCAGCTAACCAGCTTACTTTACTTTGCAGTAAGATTAAATGACTTTGTGTCCTTTTGTTTTTATAGCAAACTGCATGCATATTAACTGTCCTGCTGTAGAAACTGTTTTCCAGCAGAAATACTGGAATGGTGTTTCTACAGTGACTGTGGGTATTCACTTTACTTTTTAAATGTCTGTGTATCAGTGCAGGATTTTTTTTCTTGCTAAGTTGCCTTTTCCTGATGACGAGGTAAGGTGCCCGTGACACAGATCAACTATTTGATAAACAGTTGTTATATTAAGAATTTTTATTGCTATCATGTGATATTTTTAAAAGACACATTTCCATTCACTCATTCTACTTCTGGGAGACTATGCAAAATACTCTCCTAACAGAATTTTTCTAAATTATATATATTGAACTAAAATAATTTGGAAATATTTGGTAACTGAAAGCAAGTCTATTAGAAGTAAAAACAATGTGCAAATGTAAATTCATGTAAAATGCTCCTCTCAATCACCATTCACAAATGAATGTTCTCACAGGGCTTGTAGAAGAGAGAACTCTTGGCCTGCACTGGATTTGGGCTACCTTCTTGTTCAAACACCTTTGAGCTAAGCGGAGGAAGCCTGGGAAGTCTGCAGAGAAGCTCAAGCACATTGCCAAATCCCTGCTTGTTGTCATGGGCAACCAGATCATGTAACCTCAGTTTCGTACTTACAGATTTTGGACCTATAGGTGTTAGCTGAGTTGCAAGGTGACTCTGCTCTGGATTTGATGAAAGATGATTAGGAGACCTGAGCCAGATCTGAGAAAGCAGACCAAGTAGAAAGTGAAAGTTGGGAGAGGTTTCCCTCCCTAGAGAGATGGGAGAACAAGGTTCACAAGCAAAAGATTTACTCCTTTGACTCTGCCAGTGGTGGACTGGTTGCAGAAAAGAGCAGTTGCCATTACTGTCATCTACATTGCACAGACACATGGTCCTGGGTCATCCCTAGAGTATCATCGGGGAGTGCCATAAGGCACATAAATATGTGCTTGAGCTCCAGAGGCCTAAAAGAGAAAGTCAGTTTCTAACCCAAGGAGCGAGTTTTTTAAATGCGAAAGCACTTTGGGGAAGTCATTACTTTTTGAGTAGTTCTGCTGCTGCAGACAAAGCAGCTGTCTAGGAATGTTTATGTTTTGATCCTTGAAAATCAATAGTTATAATATCACTCCACTCAAAGCCCTTCACAGAAAACACTGTTTATTGCCTCCTTTCACACAAAGGGAAGTTTCTGGCATCAATGCATCTGCTAAACACAGCAATCTTTGATAATCTGTGATGTATTTTTCTGAATAACCCAGAACAAAACAAAACAAAACAACAACAACAAAAAAGTAATAAGTGAAAGTTAACATCTGAAGTCACACCTAGAAATCAAAGGGGAAAAGATCTTACATCTATGATCTAGGTGCTGCTGCAAGAACTGCTAGGTTTGCCAAGGAAGCAATATGACTAGGATAATCTGCTATCCAAATAATTCAAGATAGAGATGTTTTTGAGATAGAGATGCTAATATACTCAACGGAATGAATGGAATTACTGTAACAGCTATGATCTTAGCACTTTAGTACAAATGCTCTTATTTGGGGTGGGGAAAAAAAGCAGTTTGGAAAGTAATCAAGATGACATTTCAATAGAAGGTACCTATATTCATTTTCAATGATATGTGGAGAAAAAAAATTCAGTGGTTATTTCTTATGTTTTGGGGTATGTCCCCTTCTTATACAAAGTGTTATCTATCAAACTCATAAGCATATGAATCTCTTTGACTATACTATTGTTCAATCTGCCTGTTCATAACTTAGCCTCTTATTCCATTATAATGCTTGAATGATTCACAGGCAATGTTTCCAATCCACTTTTCCTGTCTTGTGAAACTTTTTCATGAAATGTTAGCATTTGCAGCCACCAGATGTTTTGACATAAGGAGAAGCAATATGTAAATTTTAATCCATGCTAGGAACAATAGCCTGGAGGCACCTTTTTCTTATTACATGAATCATATAGTTAACCACAGTGTGGTGGATTATATCAAAATCATCACCACCCTGAATATAGAACACTTGTCTTGTGGTTGCCAATTAATGAAATGGATATATATTTAACTTGATGGGTACTAGTGATGTAACCAACAAACCTTAGCATACTTCACTGCCGTGACTTCCTTTATAATTACAGATTTGGTCTGATTATTATCACAACTTCCTACATTTTCCTCTAAACTGCCACTGGTTGTCAGTATAAATGACACTGACATTAAATCTATTTGTCTTTCGGCTGTGAATATCACTACTTTTAATCAAGCAGTTTATCATGTAGGGCTTTTCTAATCTCTGGAATTACTTTTATTTTCTCATGCTGTTTATTTAATTGTTAAGTGTCAGTCTGCAACAGGCTGAGCACTGCCTTTCTTCAAAGTGAACTGAGGGCTCTCGGTCCCTCACGAATGAGCTGAGTACCTTTTATGATCAAATCCTAAGTATGTAATAAATATGTAAAAAAAAAGCAAAGCTTCCCATAGTCAATCATTGAACCTTAAATAATATTTATAATAATATTCTGCTTTAATACTGATAGGAGTGTCTCTATGATTTGATGAAATAAAGAGCCTGAAGAACATCTTTATTACAAATAGAATGTTTATCTGATGTCCGTGAACAATGAGCGTTATTTTACGTGAAACAACGAACTATTACAAAACTATGCTGATATATGTATTACTACTTCACAATCTTTAGGTGATTTCATGCACAGGAAGCACCAAATGTCTTCTAAAGAAAGCAGCACTTTAGCTATTAGGAATTCAAAATGCAATCCGAATGCTTACTTAATTCATTAAGTAAGAATATCTTTGAGTGCCAAATGCTGCCTAATTATCCGCTTTAAAAACATGTTTTACATCCTAAAATACAATATTCTGTTTATCCTAGATTGTCTGGGGAACATCTAGTACATTAAAAGGTTTTTGTAGAGCTTCTTAGTGATTTAACTGATATCATCATGCCTGCTAGCAATTCTGCAACATTCTGAAAACACTTTCCATAAATCAAAGCCTTAGCAGCAGGAATAAGCAGATGGTAGGAGACCATATTAAAGAATGTATCAATTATTTTTATTAATGGGAGGCTACTGGATCATGATGAATCATAATGGGCTAAATGTTTAGCAATTGTGAAGTGTTTTGTCTGTTAGGTATCTCAGATGTTCTTAGCGGATGTTATTATATTGTCTTGTGATGGCATTCTTTGAGGGATCGGATAGCGAAGTTTCACAAGGGACATATAAAGAGGTCTTTTAATTTCAATCCTTTAATTGTATTCATATAATAAACATAAAATACCAGCATGTATAAAATGTAATTTTAAAAAGGTTGCATGTACAGCACATAATAAAATACATTCTGTCTGGGTACGTTGACTTAGAAAACAAGATACTGTATGGTTAACAATGAAAAATAGCAATTGTTATAAAATATTCTACAGTCTCATAATAGTAATGTAAATGCCTTTACTTATCTAAGACTTAACATAATTTTAAATTACAGTAATTTTACATTCTCCATTCATATATACAACCCTATTAAAGTCAAAAGGTATTATACTAACAATGTTATTATTGAGATTAAATGACTGAATTATATTTAGTCATTTTACTACAATAAAGCGACTGTGTTCCTGTTTGTTAAACTGTTTGCACTTACTGTAGCTTTTCACACTATCCACGCAACGCACAATGAAATAATTTAGGTTTCTAAGTATAGTATCTATATCAATTTCATGAATTAAACAGGACGTTAATATTTCAACTCCCTTTCCTTTTGTGTAATTATCAATCCACTGGTTTGTGTATTCTGCGAGAATACGTCCACCAGCTTTGAACAGCTGCTACTGAAAACAAGCAAGAACTCCTCATTTAATATGTTTTGACAAAAAATAGACACTTCTCCTCATTCCCTGCCCTGCTTGAGGTCAAACTCTGTAAGTCTTTAAATTATTTTTTAGGCCCAGAGCCACAGACATATTATGCATCTCTTTCATGAGATTTCATTAAACAGATCTCTGTAGGAAACAGCTAAAAAGTGTATTTTGCTTTAGGATGTCAGGATATGTCCCTGTAGTCATGAAATCCCTTACCTCTGTGCAAGCTGCTAGGACCTTGCTGTGCTCTGCTCTAACAGTCCTCCCAGTTTCACAACAGCCTCACCAAACCTGGAGCGGGAGAGGGAGTGTTCACTCCAGAAAATCTAGAATACGGTTATCAGCAGATCTCCCACACACCTTCAGTACCACCTATTCATCCCCCAAATGTCTTGGGTTACTGTTTCTTACACCCTGGACTGCCATTTAATTGCAAGAGTGATGCTGTTAGATAAAATACTACTTAAGATGACTTCATACTAGGAAAAAAACTAATGGTAGTGAAACAACACTGCCATAACATACACCTACAGGGTTGGATACGTTTAGTGTTTTGGACAAGGGGGTTGGGGATTTTGTGTAACTGAAGAGAGCTCAAATATCTCTAATGATAGATGCAATATGTATACTGCAAAAGGGAGCATTCTGTACCTTCTGTTAAGCTTCTCATGCAGGAAGAGGGGGAAAAATGGTGCTTCACACTGAAGCAATTGTCAGAAGAATGAGAATCAATTTTAAAAATTTAATGGATGCACTATAGTGTTTTTTTAGAACAGTGCTTATAAAAGTGGTGAAATTCAGGATGTTATTTAAAGTCAATATAGTTCAGAAGTATGGTCTAACTCCCATGTAAAAGTTCAATGGGAAAATCATGTAATGCATTCATATTTAATTTCTTTTTCTCCATTATGAGCAATCCACACTGGTGTATTTAAAACTAATGTAGTAGAAACTGCAGTACAAGGACAAATGGGATTTGATATCAGTCAAATACCCCTTCTTCTCATCAGCTGAAATGGACAATACTCATCCTACACTAGACATAATGTGAGCACAAATGTTACTTTTAATTCATCATACTCTGCAATCGTGTGTCAATATTAGCTGCTTTTTGGCAAAACTATGACAAAGTGTTTCCTCTTTTAATAAGCTTAATTTATAGAAGTATGCCAATTAAAATGTGCATCCGTCTCATGTTCAGTTACCTTTGGTTAAAAATCATTTTTATTTCCACTCATTTTCCCAATGCTACAAAAAAAAACAACACCCACCCCCCCCCAACCATACAAAAAAAACCCAAAACTCCATACAGAGCCCTGTTTGTTCTTATTTTTAACCATACAGAGGAATCTGCTTCTAAGGGAGACCACACATGTAACAAGATCAGTTTCGCTGCATTCAGCTTACTACCTAAACTTCTTTTAGGTAGTTTACACAGGCGCATAAAAATCCTTGAGTTTTCAAAAAACATACGTATTCTTGTGAAACTGGGTCCTCCATCATCTTTCATAGCCATTCAGATGTAGTTAATTATCCCACTGCTGACTTTCCAGTTAAGAAACTGTTGTGACACTGAGTCGGTCAGGAATGGGCTGCAGCACTAAAGGAACACAAACCTCACAAGGACTGTGAGGAGGACCCAAGGACCAATAACAGAAGAGGCAATGGGGGGAAAAAAAAAAAAATGGTCTGTTCTTTGATAATATATTTAAATACATTTAAAATGTTCATGCAAACACTCCACTTCAATCTCTTCTTACTATCCTGTGATGTTTCTGGGGTGTGAAGCAGGCTCAGTGACAACAAATTAATACATGCTTTGGAAATACATTTTGAATCATTAGGGAACTCCCTAATGTGATCTTTTGGCTTTGGCTGAGGAAAAGCTATGAAGAACCTCTGCCAACTTATTTTCTCATGTATTAATATTGCAATTAGAATGATTATGCTTAATGTCCTTCATGAACATACACCACTCTCCAGAATTTCACTGTGTGTAGAAATTATATGCCTTCTACCTGCCCTCTGACTAACAAGCCTTTAGTGAGTCATCAAAATACATTTTCTGAACGATCCTTCTAGGAAACTAGTTATGAGAAGCAGTGCACCACACAAACACTTCTTAGTATCCCCTTCAATTTGAAAAATCTTCCTTTTAGGTTTTTATTTAGTGAACTCAAAGCTAAAGTTGAAATTAAATTCTCTTTGTTTCAGGTGCGTGCAATAGGAATCTAATTTCCCTCTGTTTCCAAATGGATTGAAGGCATGCGTATGGATAGCATCCCTTTGAATAAAACTTCACCGAGATGCCAAAGGACACTGAAATATTGTCAAGAAGCACACTGTCATGTCTCTGAATTCTGATCTCTTTCTCACAAAAAAGGACTCTGAATATTCTTCGAGTAAAACAGTTGACATAGCGGTGTTACCAGTAGCGCTTGTTTTAAATTGTGCTAATTGCTGAGTCTTGTACATCCATACAATCCTTCTGCTGAACTGTCATATCTTCTTCTGTCTGCATTTGAGTCTGTCATTATGTTAGTTTCCATTTTTCTTCTGTCTCATTAAAGTATATATTAAAAATCTGTTCTTATTTCTACAAATTATTTTTTTTAATGCATTTCCATGAAAAGCTTAATGGATTTTCTCCTTTTAAATAGAAGCCTACATGGTTAAATTTCATGCTCACTTCACCTGTGCGAAAGTATTACCATCTGTTTTTTCAGATTTAAAAACTTGGAATGTCTCTACAGTTCCCAGTTTAAATAGTTTCCTATTGGTTCATGTTCTGTAGAATTTTTAGTTATATTAGGGGGAAGGGAGAAAAAAAAATTAACAAATTACTAGAACTCACATTTATAGGAAAGAAAAGTGAACACAGATTGAAGTGAGTTTGAATACACTTTTGTAACACGGGTATTCCTTTCATGATAACCATTTTCATAGTGCTGTAAAAAGTCATGAAATGATAGTAAAAATGTTCCCGGTAAAGAAAGATTTGTGCAAGTGTCAGCTGTGAACAGATGGTGTGAATTTGGGGCAAAGTGGTATGAGTTCATGTCCGTCTCATTTTCCTGTGAAGTAAGAGCTGATTTAAACCCTTGTCATGTAGTAACTTATCTTCACAGTGGCTCTCCGTATTTCAAATAAGCACAAATACCACACTTTTGTTCAACTCGGTCATTTAACAAGTGTTTTAGAGGGTATAAAGCCCATTCTGCTTTTATAAGTCATCTCCATCATCTGTGCTGAAGCTGCTTCTCCTGCTGCTCTCTTTTGATGCGCCTGGGGATGTGGAGGACAAGAGTGGATCTGTCCCAAACGGTGACACTGTGTCATCTAGTAAAATTTCTTCTAGTCGGTGCTCTTCCTTTAAAGCTGCACTGAAGGACAAATCCGTAAAGTGTGAAAGTGGATCAGAAAAGGCTGTTGATCCATCACAAACATCAGAATTTAGTCCATGTGCCAGAGGCATTTGTTGAGAGTAGTCTACAGAGTTCTCCTCTGAGTAAGATTGTTGCTTGATGACCTGTGCAGCTAAATCGACTGCACTGAGTGAAGACATGACTGGGAGGCCATGTGCACGTGCCTGGATCTCGAGTTCCTAACATTTAAAACAAAAACAATGAGATAATGACTTCAAAAGATGAAAGTGTCTTCAGAACTATTGCAATAAGCATATGGATTGAACATGCAGATTAATTATAGCTTTTGTCTAACTACATTTTAAAATATGAAATTGTTCATTTCATAAAGTTTGCTATGAGAGCGGTTTTTCCTTTTATTTACCCTTCTGTTGTTAAAAAACTGTCCTCAGGACAGGCCCTCCAAAGCCATTGCTTACTGCACCCACTAAAGGTGACAGAAACAGAAGATATTTTACTTGATGATGCTGATGACATACAGATATACGTCTGAATCGCCATGTATGGTGATTGATTTTATGTACATCTGTCTATCTGTCTATCTATTTACCTCTCTACTTGTCTGCCTCATCTTCATATGTGTCTATATTCAACTCTCACATTTCAAGAAGTGCAAGGCTATATTCTGCAACTTCATGTCACAAGCAGTTACAACACTGAAAATTGTATCTAAACAATTGTAATGTGTGAAATAGTTACAAAGGGAAAACAAATATCCTGAATGGAACTTTACATCCAGTATTGATTTTTGGCTGCAGGGATATATTTTTGCTTCTTTTTTTTTTGTCTCTCTCTGGCTCTTATAAACACAAAAGGAGACTATTTGTACAAATACTTTATTAATTTTCCATGTATTCCTTTATGTAACATCTAATGATCATGAGAATTTCCTAGTAATCTAAAAAAAACCCCTCCACCTCCTCCCCAGTATACACAGCAGTAAATAGGGAAATTCAATTCACTTCTAATAAATGCCATTTAGGGGAAAAAATATATATATATTAATAAAATTCGATGAGGGATATGTACTGAGAAAGCTTTGAGCTTTGTAGTTCATGGCAATGCTCTTATACAAACCTGAATTCGGAGTAGAAGTCTTCTGTTAGCATGCTCTAATTTCTTCTGCCTGTGTTCTAATTCTCTGGCTCTCTGTTGTTCTTTTTGTAGCCACTTGATGTACTCCACTGATGCTTTTAAAATAGTTCCTTTGTTCCAGCGCATATCACTGCAGAATGTAGAGATAACCTTTTCACAATTGTGCATGTCAGCAGAATTCATAAGAACTTACAAAATCTTTTACATTAATATGAAATAATGATTTACATGACTATTATTCACTCTTAGATATTATTGCTTCTGAATGGAAATTTTAATAGAATAGTTAAGAAGCCCTTATATAGTAAAATTAATCCCAGAATGAAAATAAGTGTCAAAAGAAAGTAATAAAGTGACTTTTTGTGGGAGAGCTAAATGCAATATCATGATTCTACCATTACAGTTTTTATATTTTTAGTGAAAATTGCTTTTATTATTAACTCTAAGATTAAAATCTATGTGCAATATTTCTGCATTAATGAACTAGGAAATATACATTACTGAGGACTTAAGCCTAAATTTTTAAAGATCATTTTGAATATACTACTCCTTATACCTGACTTACTAATGAGGTTGCTTTTATGCTTGTTGAGAAAAATATGATCTATGTTGAATGCCATTACTCATTGACAATAGACCAGACAAATCAGACTTTTGTAACCATAGCAGCTACGGAATGACAAAAATCGCATTCAAAAGTCTTGAAACAATATAAATCAAGTTAAAATTCACATTTACATGTATACTCCAACTCAAAATAAAAGCCTTGCAAAACACTAGCAGTAAACTTATCCATCATTCAGGAAACCATAGTTTTAAGTTCTAGCTTACAGGTGGTTTTACTAACAAATATACCCTTGTTAAAATGCATCTGTTCAAGGATTTAAATATATGCCTTTTTGACCTTCCTATGTATTCCTTTATGTAAGGTCTTGGAGGCCTTGAAACACGAATAAAATTTGTTGAAAATGCTTTACTTCTAATAAAATTAAGTATTTTATGATACAGGCTGGGCACGCTGCATCTTTACAGTAAGGATGACGGAGCACTGGAACAGACTGCCCAGGGAGGTTGTGGAGTCTCCTTCTCTGGAGACTTTCAAAACCAGCCCGGATGCATTCCTGTGCAGACTACCCGAGGTGATCCTCCTTTGACAGGGGCATTGGACTTGATGATCTCTGGAGGTCATTTCCAACCTCTAATGTTCTGTGATTCTGTAACATACAGACAAAAGGGTTTATCCAAACTATCCATTTCACTGAAGGGAGGCTTAGACTGATCAAAAGGTTGGTAGAGATTCTGGCTCTATGATATAACCCTGAGAGGCAAAAAGCTCTAAAGCCCAGTAAGAATTTGAGGCTGGGAGTGACAGCTTGCCATCTTAGTGCATTTATTTTTTGACTACCTATTCCAAATACAAATATGTTGGCATTTATAGAGTAAAAAAGAAACATCAATTGTACTCCGGTCAGTCACTGCTTTCCATTATTCATTGGTTACTTTATTTAAAGAGACTTGCTGCTACTCTCATGCACATCTATAGTGAGTAAAACAGTGATCTTGAATGGATTTACTGTGTACTTTACATTCAGGATCTCAGAGTAAGTGCCTAAGTTACCTTGCATTTTTACCCCAAGGCTAAGCACCCTTGAAGACTTCCTGCAAGGCAGTTGCCTTTCTGTTGAATATATAGAGGAAATGCCAGGCAGGTACAGGATTAAGGGACCTGCACTAGGGACAAAACCATATGGAGCTGACAGCTTTAAAAATTATCAAAAGAATATACAACATTATTTGTGATAAAGCATCATGATGTTTAACCATATCCTAGCATTTATGTCAATTGAGAGATCCAGCTTTTCGATCACAGGCAACCTGAATTCACATCCCTATCCTTTCTAGGCAACATGCGAACCATGGGGTTCCAGCACACTGGGATCTCTCATTGTCTCAGTTATGTGGGCCAGGAATGCACAGCTTCGGGGATTAGAAGGTGGAGAGGTCAGAGAGAAAATAATCCATCTCAGACATAAGTCTGCAAAGCCATAACATCAGAGGCTGCTGATAAATGCCTACATCAGTAGGCATTTATTCTCATTTAGATATTCCTGGGTCAAAAAAAAAATAGAGCATAGATGGAACTAGGAGCCAAGAGTAGAACTTGTCTCCCTCATGACAGCTGAATCATCTCATGGCAGTCCTTCTGCTTCCTTCTTCCTGTGCCTCCTGTACTTCCTGTCTAGGTGGGAGGACAGAACGTTTTCCTGTCAGCATCCTATGGACTCCCTTTAGGAGAAGACTTTCTCCTTGCATCTAGGACAAACTGTAAAGGTTAGCTAAGTTTTTTTAGTACATGCAATGCTTATTTTCTGTACAACTCTTTGATTGCCTTCATTGTATTAGAATTTTATTTTCTTTGATCCTCTTTGGAAAGTTATGTAAAATACTGAGAGGTCCAAATTTTCACCTGAATTGCAGAGGAGTTTGAAAGACAGTGAAGTGCCTGTTCGTTTGCATCCAAGTGCTCCTGAATAAATAGGAGCAGGTAAAATTAGGAGGACAACATTTCAAACTGGGAACCTCCACTGCCATCTCAGATGTGACCTATTTGTGCTACATATAGCTCAAAATTACAGTAGGCAGTTGTTTAGTTTCAAGTGAAAATGACTGATTTAGGACATTTTCATGACAACTTCAAAAAGCACTACAGTAATAAGTATATCTACAGCATAAACTTTGGAAAAACACCATTTGCCTCATTAAAAGAGGGTCAGATACTCCTAGCATGTAATTATGCCAAAACTAAGCCAGTTTTGGTCTGATGGTCTGAAAATGTAGCACTATGAAATTAGAAGCTGGCAGATTGGAAATAATTAAGATGTAACAGAAGGATTAGAATAACCATAGATCACCTATTGGGCAAATATTTCATAGTGATTTCATGAACAGTTTCATGTCAGTTATAAAATGTTGTGAATCAAACGAAGACAAAAACATTTTTGTCATAGTATCATAGTATCATCAGGGTTGGAAGAGACCTCACAGATCATCAAGTCCAACCCTTCACCACAGAGCTCAAGGCTAGACCATGGCACCAAGTGCCACGTCCAATCTTGCCTTGAACAGCTCCAGGGACGGCGACTCCACCACCTCCCTGGGCAGCCCATTCCAGTGGCCAATGACTCTCTCAGTGAAGAACTTTCTCCTCACCTCGAGCCTAAACTTCCCCTGGCGCAGCCTGAGGCTGTGTCCTCTCGTTCTGGCGCTGGCCACCTGAGAGAAGAGAGCAACCTCCCCCTGGCCACAACCACCCCTCAGGTAGTTGTAGACAGCAATAAGGTCACCCCTGAGCCTCTTCTCCAGGATAAACAATCCCAGCTCCCTCAGCCTCTCCTCGTAGGGCTTGTGCTCGAGGCCTCTCACCAGCCTTGTCGCCCTTCTCTGGACACGTTCAAGCATCTCAATGTCCCTCTTAAACTGGGGGGCTCAGAACTGAACACAGTACTCGAGGTGTGGTCTAACCAGTGCAGAGTACAGGGGCAGAATGACCTCCCTGCTGCTGCTGGCCACACCATTCCTGATGCAGGCCAGGATGCCATTGGCTCTCTTGGCCACCTGGGCACACTGATTCACATATGAATAAGCCATGCATTCATTATTGTATTTGGTATCTTGTGATTAAATTCATTCATGTTACACATAATTGACAACCTTTGTGATTTGGCTTAATTTTAATTCATGTTGCCATGCTTGATTTTTTACATGTAGGATAGTGATATATATTTATTCTCATAGATAGAAATAAATCTTCACTGAGGGGCTAGTTCCCGGATTCAAACTGCCAGAGAGAGGATCTAGCCAGTTTCTGCAAGAAATTCCTGTGGGTAGATATCTCTTATAGTAGTATTTACAAATTTGAGTGGCAAAACCATCATAGAGCTCTAGGATGAAAATGCTGTGTTTACTATCATCATGTAAGAGACTTATTCTGTGTATGGAGGCGGGGGGAGGTGTGCCTATGCACAAAATCTTCTCTATCTCTACTCATATGTACATATACTGGACTTATTAAATGAGGAATATTGAAGTTAAGTCTTCCTATATCTGAAGATAACACAGCAAAGGATCAGATGATGACCTTAGAAGTCAACATGTCTTTCACTCCATGTCTCTATTTATAGCAGGATCAAAAGAAAACACTGAAGATACCTGTGCTGGTTCTGCATTGCAGACACTCTCCACCCGCTCTACCTCAGAGCACCATACAGCAGTCACAGGACAGTGCTGTAGCAGCAGAACTAGCGAGTATGGAGGTAAATGGAGGCAATGGCAAGGGGAGGTGCCAGCACAGCAAAAGTCTGCAATGCATCTAGTTCTGCTTAGCAGGCAGGCAAGCCTGCTAAACTCAATCTGTGGTAGGAAATAAAAAAACACTTAAGCATTTAAAGATGGATTAAATCCAGGTACAGCAAGTACACATGAACAGTTCAAAAATTCTCTCTCTGAAAATGCTGAATTCTAAAGAGGTGCAAATAAACATCAGAAAAAATACCGAAGTAGCACTAGGAAATTGTGAGATTTGATTTTTAGGCATTTATATATTATGCTTGCTCAGTATATAATCCAGATAAAAATCTGAAAGGGTAAGGTCTACAGACTCCAGACAAAATCTGAAAGGGTAAGGTCTACAGACTGATTTGAGAACCTTTAAAAACTGAGCAGTTTATAAAACCAGACCAAACAGTTGCATTCATAACTGTTTTGGACGTCCAAAATGAGATGTAATGTAGATTAGAGACTCTTTGGATATGGCAGGGTTTTTATATTTTAATCTTTTACTGTTTTGTTTTGTTGTTCTTTTTTTTTTTTTCTTAATGTATGTATGGTCCCATCCTGTAAATACTGAAATACATGGGAAACTACATCTGAAACAAGGCAGTTGAGAGCAGCAAGAAGTTTTTTCCATTCTGATCAATAACAATGACTGTGCAAAGGAGTGCTGTGTCTTTGTCTCCGTGTAGGCATGTGGTACAATATTTTGCATTGTTTTATCCGCCACACATTCTGATTAAGGGAGTTCTACCATGCTTAACATGACTTGCATGGCAAAGTAGCGAGTGAAAAAAACACGTTGTGTTTTGTTAGTCTCTGAACCCTAGATCCTCCTCACTTTGTCAAGTGAATCTCTACGAATCTCAAGGGTCCAGACCAAAACACGACTCTCCCATAGGAGAGTATCTCATTTAGGGGAAGAGAAACAGCCATCAGACTGATCCTCGGCTCGGTTTTGTTAAGGTAACTTTTGTGTTAAAGGAGCTTCACCAGTTTACACAAGCTGAACTCCTGTAGGAAGGACAAGAGCATCTGATCATCTAAGATAAAAACTAATTAATGAAAACAGAATTTGGGAGAGGGTAATAGTCACAGAGTTTGCCAGCAAGAACATTTACTAATAAGAAATAGATTTGTGAAGTTGGAGCTATGTTTGCAGACCATTTCTTTCCTTATTTCTGAGAAATAAGCTGTAAACCATGCTTGCTCAAAGAAATACTTTGAAGGACTTTGTACGTGTTTTGGTGACCTGTGCAATTACAAAGTGTATTCTCCTGAAAGAGGTAGCAAGTTTCCACTTTATAATAGCATGAGTGAACACAAGCCTTTCCTTTATAAGAAACCTGTCCGTGCTAGCAGGTCTGTCTACAGACAACAGAAAGAAGGTCAGGCACAGGCAAATGCAGAGAGCAGAGAGGAGAAAGTGAGAGCAACCCACCACTTCTGCCCAAATTCTCATCGGTTCTCAACACAGCAGTTCTGTAAGGTGACCAGAATTCTTAAAGGGAAGACTTTTTTCTTCTTACTGTTTCTGACAATTCTAGCCCAACTACCATAAAATGGTTCTTGTGTAAGCATTTCAAGACTCCATTACAACCTGAAGGCTTGTTAACGACCTAAAAGGTGGATTCTGAAGTGCTGAGCACAAAGGACCCATGAATGGAAAGGTAGGTATATTTAAGGGGGCAGGTTATGAGCTTCTCAGCAAAATATGACTGAGTATTTTTAGCCTTCCTGTAATTCTATTTTTGAATTATTCTATGTAACTGTTTTGCATTTCTGCACTTGAATAACTAAGCATTGAAAATTAAACAAAAGAGTCAAAGTTCTTTGCAACTTATCTCCATTTCTAATGCTGATGAAGTGAATTTAAAACACCCATTCATTTAAGCAATGTAATCCACACTTTTCATCATTAAATTAAAAAATAAAGAAGTGAAAAGAATAGAGGTTTAAGCCAGTCAAAAGAAAGTCCCTGTGGAAGCTCTGCAGGAGCCAAACAAGTTCATTATATAACTAACAACACAAAAGTGAAATAAAGCCCCCACACAACACTTCTAAGAAATATAAATCATAAAAGGTTTCCAAATAGCATCAGAAATGTCCTTTTTTGTTCCTGAGTCTGAATGTAATCTTCTTGAAGCAAGCCATCTGGGACAGGCATGCTAACCACAATGGCTTAGTTGTAGTATTTGCTCTTCAATGCGGAGGCTGATTTGCTTCACTGTCATTAGTCCAAGCATCAGTAACATTTCTCCTTTCACAGCTAAGTTCCTACTGTAAGAAGAATCTTCTAAAATCAATATATGAGGTGAAAATGCTACGTGTGATAAAATGTTACAGATAAAGTACTGTAAAAAAATGATACAGCTCTTCCCTTCAAAGAAGGGAGCAGATTGGGGGCACAGGAAGGTGTTAGGAAGGGAAAAGTAAGAACTGAAAGAGAAAGCAAGGACACTGAATTATAATTTGGCAACACAGGACTATACCAGAAAGTAATAATAATTTTGACCTGCTCAATCAACAAAGCAGCATAGTCGAATTTCCACTCACACATGTATATTTTAAAAACTGTTCATCCTTCTTTGGAATAATTTAACCTGTCACCAAGCTATAGCAGTCACCTTATAATCCAGATTTTCAAAAGCACCTTTTGATGCCTCTTTTTCCTAACACCACCTCGAAACTTTTTAAGTAAGTCTCTTTTCAACAGGAATTAACAGATTTTGAAGACAGCAGTCCTCAGAAAGTGAGATACTTAAGGTGACCTCATGCTTTTGTAAACAAAAGTGACTTTGGGTTTGCCACACTGTCGAAGTCAGTAAGGGGTTTGCAGACTAAAACAAGAGAAGGGGATGTCTTCAGCATCTATACACAAATATTTTTCATCAGGCAACACCAAAATTTATGGCTAAAATCCATCATTTACTTACTTGAGCACTTACTGCAGAAAAATTATGGGTCCAGACCCTTTACTTTATGAAGAGCTTAAGTGACTGATCTATGTTTTGGGGTAAGTTCATAAACTACATCCAAGTCCAGACTAAAACATGTAATTGAAAGACCTCTGTAGGCAACCAAAATATTAGCTGGTATTTGCACCTCGTGCCCATTTCTAACTGCAGCACAACTTGCTTTCATTATTGCTTTATAGCTGCAAACCAACAGTGCCATCCACTGTTTTTCTGAGAAATCATTCAGCTATTTGCCCAAATCATCCTGAATACTGAAAGAGCCACCAGCAATATTAAAACTTTTCTACCACTTTGGGTTTGAAATGGATCATATGTGGCCAAAATTTTACATAGGTACTTCAGGCATTTCTTATTTTAGCTCAACTTGATGCCTTATTCTATATTAATGACAAGAACATGCCCAGGTATCTAATCTTGGGTAGATGCTGTAGAAGAGATGAGTCCACGAAGTTTTTTAAATGGATGCAGTATGTTAAGTTTCTGCCTGGTGATTTCACTCCAGATGGCTTGTTATGCAAAGCCTTTACTTAATGCAAGTCTCATATAGCATTATATTGTTACAGAAATCCTTAAGATAATCAAAAGTTTCTTAGTCCTAAGGAGGAAAAAAACCCCAAACACTTAAATATCAATAAATGTTTTCATTTGAAGTACCGTGCAGGTCTGTATTCACATGCCAATGATAAAGACAAAATCTGTACAAGCAGTTTTATGAAAGTCACAATCATGCTGTTGCATGGTCTTAAGGCTTCCCTGAGTGATATCAGAAGCCTAAAGCATGAAGTATCACACAGAACTGCTATTGCTAATCTTGCAATAGGCTTTCCCAACAAAGTGGCTATTTTTTTCCTGTTGACAATGTGTTTTAAGGGAATGCAAGTATAGTTTTTGCAATATGCACTTTGTTACTGTTAAGTATATGCATGACTACAAAATGATACTATTATAGCAATTATAACTATTATATTTTAATGTTCGTATTTCAGGACCATTGCTTTCCTTTCACTGTATAGAGGACTTTTAAAAGCTGTTCAGTCCACACACTCTTAAAGATGTTTGTTTTTTTCCTTAGGCAAAGGACAGTGACAAGATGCGTTTTGTTTTATCCCACTAGAGGGCCCGTGGCAAGGGCTGAAAATCGCTCCAGCGTTCTCTAGAGGCACCACACAATTGCATCAAGGGACAGAAAGCAGGACTTTCTGTTGTTTTGCTTATCTTCTTTTTCCTCCTCTTCCCCCCCCCCCCCCCTTTTTTTTTCCCCTTTTTTGTTTTTTTTTTTGTTTTTTTGTGGGTNTTTTGTTTGTTCGTTTTCTGGGGTTTTTTGTTTGGTTGTTTGTTTTGTTTCCCCGATGATGTTACAGTCTCACTGTTCAACACCTTAAAGTTACTTCAATTTTATTTTCACATAAGTTTTCCCAACAGGCACAAAAAAATCTTACTTTAATAGTCTGATCTGAGTCAGTGACCCAGCATGGAAGATTTTGTATCCCATTACTCAGTCCTATAGCCAGTATACACAACTGTCTTTCCTCACACACACCCCCCCCGCCGCATTTAAACTATAAACATTATTATAGTAAGGACTGTTGAACTCACGGATCATTAGACTTGGGGATGAGTGTGCCAAGCTCCTTGATTCGGTAATTAATATTATACCTCCTTCTTCTTTCAACTGTTAAAAAGAAACAGTTAAATAGTCACTATTTTTATGGTGAAAGTGCTTGGAGAATTTCAACATAAAACATTTTACTAGTTAAAAAAAAAATCAATCGATGTACAGAAAATTTCTTCCTCAAATAGAAATCCCATTTGCAACTACACTCCTGAAGACTTAGTCACATACTGCTTATTTGCCATTGGAATGGGCTGCCCAGGGAGGTGGTGGAGTCACCATCCCTGGAGGTGTTCAAGAAAAGACTGGATGAGGTACTTAGTGCTATGGTCTAGTTGGCTGGATGGGGTTGGGTGATAGGTTGGACTGGATGATCTTGGAGGTCTCTTCCAACCTGGTTGATTCTATTCTATCCTATTCTATTCTCTTTATTTCTGTGGTTATTTGCAACAGATGTGATTTCTTTTTCCGGTATTTCTGCACCCTTTCTCCACTCTGCCCTCACACAACAGAGTTTTCAGCTTATTGGATTTTGCAGATGACTTCAACAGGGACACAAGACAACTCATCCAGCATTTCATATTTTGGCAGAACTCCTGATCACACTTAACAGCTTCAGTGTCTTTTTTTCTACATTTATCAGCATTGCAAACCTCATTGCTGCAAGCACATCCCTTCAAAGAAAAGATTATGTACCAAACCCACATCATCCACAGCACCTCTGTTTCCTTTAGTGATGGACAGCACAAGCATATTTACAATAATTTTTTTTTTTTTAATACAGGAAATTAAGAGAAATATAATAATATTTCTCTTAATATATTTCTCTTTATATAAAATATACATTTTATACTTCTATCTCAAACCACATATGGTATCCTTATTTACTTGTAACTTAGCTGGAAGTGAAAATAAGTGAAGATAAGCCTCTTAAAATTAGTTCTTCTCTGCATACTCAGTCTACTCTGTATCAGCACTGTACTGGTATCCAGACGGGATTGTGTGACCCTTCTTTGCACAAAAGAGTCTGTCACCTTTCTGCTCCCTTTTCACTAATTTTGAGAAAATTATCTTCTGCTTCCTCACCGACTTTTCTCCAACCACTTTTACATGCAGAGACTTCACATTTTCTAGTGAACAGGCCCAAACTACATCTCATCATTTTGAGGGATTTCTTGTCCATGACTGTGACACAGAAAATTATATTCAGTGAGTCTCCTTGTAGTGCTGTTAGCTGTTAGAAACCAACAGTGAAGTCATTACAGGGGTGGACTCACACTTTTCTCCACTCCTTAGGTCCACTGCTAGGATTGAATTGGATTGTTTTCCTTATGCTTTGCTTCTTGCAAGATCTTACCTTTAGTCAAATGTGCTGATGCCACTGTACTCTGTTATATCAGTCCTGGCCTGCCTAGAATATGAGCAGAACGTATCCATGTTTCCCTTATTCATTAATGGAGTTGTGCATTTGAAGTTTGATGGTCTGGTTTTGAATATATGTTAGAAATGTGCAGTCAAGGGCAGCCAAGTGGGTGTTCCTAGGCTGACTTTCAACTTCTCACAGTCACACAAGCACACTGCTTTCCGTCTCAGTCTCACTACACATCTTTACTTTTTCCTATAAGATGTTTTATCTTCTTGCCTGTGTGAAGCTCTTAAGTCTTCTGCAGCAGTTACTTCCTCCCCAGCTGATTCCATCTCAAGGAACTCCCTAGCTGTTATTATTTACCCTAATGAAGTGCTCTGCCTTGGTAAGATTTTATCTTGTCTACCCTCTCTAGGAACAGGTATTTCATTCAACAGATAAAAGCATCTCAGTCACGATTTATATGTTCAGGAGACAGGACTGTTATCCTGAATTGTACTGTTAAGTGACCCTGTGCATCCCATTGACACGGTGGTGTGGCATCTTATATGAGAATGCAACATATAGCTGCATGTACCAACTGAACAATGTAAAGGATAGATTTCAGTTCTACGGGCAAAACAATAACAGGGCAAACTCATTTAAAGAATAGGGTTGCCCAGGGAGGTTGTGGATGCTTCCTCCCTGGAGGTGTTTAAGGTCAGGCTGGATGAGGCCTTGGGCGAGCTGCTCTAGTGGGAGGTGTCCCTGCCTGTGGCAGGGGGTTGGAGCTGGATGATCCTTGAGGTCCCTTCCAACCTAAACCATTCTATGATTCTATGATTCTATAATATGCATTCAATATACCATCATATGACATAAAAGCTCTGCAATTAATTTTTAGAGCATGGATACAAGATACTCATCAAAAAAAGGTCAACTATATGTTGGCTGAAAAAAGGCAAAGACAGAATTTTCTTTACATGTGTACACTTACAGAATTCACTTTCTTTATTTGGGTTTTTTTTGGGGGGGTTTGGTGGGGTTTTTATAGTTTTACCTGAAAAGAAATTTCCAGTGGTTATATTTTGAAGCTTGGAAACATGCTTCAATAGAACTCTCCTGATTTATATGTTACAGTTCCAAAGGTGTCTTGAGTTATCAATAATATTGCAAGCATGAAATTATACTAAAACCAAACCAGAAAATAGTTTTTTGAGCTACATGGACAGAATGAGCATATGATAAATAAACAGTATAGTCTTAATTATTTGTTTGGAAAAAGAAACCTCAAACAAAACAAGAAAATACATTTAGTAATGGTTTAAAATCTTGCTGTTACATGAAGCAGTTTCATTTCTTAAATCTACATCCTTTATCGTGGCTTCATTTTTGATCTAACATTTCAAAGGGTTTTTTTTCTCTAATTCCTCCTTTGTGTGAGAAAGTATAAGAACATTTCTGTAAAATATGGACTTAAATTCAACCTGAAACACTAATAAAGCCTTTATATGTAATGCATTAATATGTCCAAGACATCAGAAAGTGGAGCTATCTTGAGAGAGAATCTGACCTCTGAACCACTTAGAGCCAAACTATAAGAGTTGTCGCATGTCTGCATGCTGTCATCCTGGCATGTAATCTTCAGCACATCGCCACTGGTGAGGGACAGCTCTCAGACATGTTTTCTGTGTTTGAGAAAGGATGAATTCAGAGCCAAAAAAAACCCCAACAATTAAGGCAGTGTTAAGACCTGGTACCCCTAACATCTGGATGTAGCTGTCTTTTGCCTTGCAATTACAATTCTGACTCACTACCTTTGCTAGTCTGGCAAAACCTCCCCATTCCTGCCCAAGCAAAAATAGCAGCAGCTGCAGTTGTGCTTCAGAGAAGGTGTGCTAGCAACAGGCCTAAAAATATACACAGTCTGTCTGTAATCCATGAAAAATGTACAAACAAAAATAAGGATGGCTTCTGGAAAGTCAAAGTAGCAGCAATTTGTCCACAGTGGCTGCTAGCTAGCACAATGTACCAGTGGATGTTACACTTCCAGGTACGTAATTTCATGCCAATAAAGCCGTAAATCTCTCTAAGATTATCAGAATTGCTAGAGAACCAAGATATAACTAAAAGAACAAATATATAAATAGTGTCTATTAAGTAATTACTAATTTAGGTTTAAATGTATAGAATCATATTAATATCCCAAGTCGGAAGGGACTCATAAACATCATAGTTCTGCTGGAAAAGAAAGAAAAACTGCAAAATGTCATCAATTTAGACAACACTTTTCAAAAAGAATCCTTTAGGGGTTTTTGTTTCAAAGTTCTCTTTAGAGGGAAAAATGCTTTATTTTGTAGGCAATCTACTTTCAAGAATTTTTTCTATGCTAGATATATCAAAATGTTTATTTTTGTAAGTTTACTATTTAGGCATGGAATTGTTAATTTCATTATACCTGAAGCCTCCTCTAGAACTGAAATGTCTAATATCTTCACGTGGCTGCACTGTTCCTCATAGAAGAAACGGAAGTATATCCCAGCCTACAGAGGTTAGGAAGCTATGTATCACAGCAGAGTCAGAACACAGTGAGCCTCAGTCAGTCCTGCCCTGTGACATACAATTTCCACAGCTTGAAGTGCTTAACTAATGTTTAGAAGCTGTCTGATACCCTCTGTAAATTCTTCTTGTTTTCTTCCTACCACCCATAGAAAGATACACCCTCTCGCTTGGGTGCTTCAGTAAGGTGTGAAAACTGGATTTTCACTGTTTTCATCATCTGCATACTTTCTTATCAGTTTTGCACTGCAATTCTCAGAGACAGCAAGTGTGCAGGATACATGTAGAATGGCAGAATAAAATAATAATAGCAAGAGATGATATAGAAAGAAATTAATTACAATATGCAAAGTGTTTTGAAAGACAAAAATTGGGTTTAGGGAAGAAAGCTCTGTGGTTGGCTGTTTGTAGACAGTTCAGGGTTTTTTTATTATCCTGGTAAGATGCTGATCTACAAAAAGACAAGAGGCATGGTAGCTACTGTATATTGGTTTTGCATTACCCATACTTTCCTTTGAATGAGATGGAAGACGAAACATATACTTACTGAGATTGTGGTTATCCTTTTTTTGTCTCTCCTTTGCCATTGCTCGTGTATCTGCTTCTGACAGAAAGCAACATTTATTAAAACAGTCCTTACATTGTAATTCAGTACTTTCCCTTTTCAAAATGGCCTTTTGTGACCAAGATCAGCCTTGTAGTCATTCTACTTCATTACTCTTCTTATTATTAAACAAGATTATAAGAAAATCTATATTGTACCAGTACTGTCTTTTGGTCAAATCTGGCAGATTTCTTCAGATTCTTGTATTGTGCATTTTTTATTTAGGAACACAGAAATGCCACGGAGGGGTATTTTTCTCCAATTTGCTGTATTTTGCATCAGGATAAAACGTACAATGCAATAACGTGAATATGGATTTGTATATCCCATAATGCAAGAGTTAATCAGATTTGTAAGATATTCAACAAACTCACTGTTTCCTCTGAGTGACACTAATAAACTGTACATAGTTGTTAACATTCCTTGGATTAATCGAATGTAACTTTTAAAGTTGTTAATCCACTAATATAGATTTACCTTGAATAGCCTTATTGTAAGGTTCCAAAAGAACCATTTGTTCTACCCTGGAACAAATCTAATGGATGATAATTTATTTATATCATTGGTTAAGAGCCAACATGTGGAAGAATCCACTGTTTCCTAAAATAATTAGGTTTTTTAGAATCATGCTGTTCATAAAAAAAAAAACCCAAGATGAGAACATGCTTTCTGAAAGAGAACAGAAACAGAACTTCTCTCCTTGGCTTTTTTTTTTTTTTCCTTAAATAAAACTAAAAACTGCAAAATTCTCAGGAACTTAATTATGGACATCTATTACATGGCTAAGATTTATTCAGCTTTTAAAAGAAACACCATCACTTCTGCAATTATAAAATACTAAAGGCTGAGAGTTCTTTTACCTGTGAGTTCCCTTTTTACTGGCAGATTTGCTGGGCAAGAAGCATTTGTGAGACCCATATTAGCTGGTGCCGTTCCCTGGTCACTGTTATATATATCCAAAATACTGCTAGATAGCTTGAGGGATATGGGAAGAAAGGGGAATAATTAAAAAGAAAATTTAAAATATTTGAATAAGTTCAAGACTGAAGAGATTTTAAAAACTTAAGTACAAAGAGAAAAACTTCTTTGAATATGAGCCTGGTGTTCTTTAGAAGGATCTGTGCGTTTGTGTCTAAAGGAAAAGTGTATACTGTTATGTAGTATTAGGTGAAATTGATTGGAAGTGAGGGGTCACAGCCTGCCACTGTTCCAAAAGCAGCTTCCTAAGTGACATTTATATGGGTTTCAGATGCAGAGTACTGGCAGGATATGGCCCCCAGTGTCTGTTTTTCAATTACTTCTATACTGTATTTTCCAATAACAGGATTACCACAACTGCACTTCAAACATGAGTTAGGTTGAAAGCAAAAATAACCTTGCTGATTTCGACCGACTCCCCAGTGATGTATTATTTTTTTCACCCCATCACCTGGTAGTTCATACCGCACCTGGTTTAGCAGTGTAAAGATTCAGTGACCCAGTTAGATGCAAGAGTTAAAATTAGAATGGGCAGAACGTCAATATCCTATAAGGAAAGAAGCTGTGCTGCTGTTCGGATAGATCAGATAAGCTAAGGTTTTTAGCATGCATACCATATATGACCATGTATACCATTGTCCTTATAACCTATCAAAATGTCATATAACTTTATTTAAACAAACCCCTATAATGCACTTAAAGAGAAGACTAAAATATGTTACTAAAGATTCCAGATAATTACTCAAATATTACTTTTGCTTGAGTTATTTTACATATTTGAAATAACTGTAAGATATGCACCCTCAGCAAGTTTGCAGACGACACAAAGCTGTGTAGCACAGTCGACTTGATAGAGGGAAGGGATCCATCCGGAGGGACTCGGGCAGGCTGGAGAGGTGGGCCCAGGCCAACCTCATGACATTCCACGAGGCCAAGTGTAAGGTCCTGCACCTGGGTCAGTGCAACCCCAAGCACAAACACAGGCTGGGTGGCGAATGGCTGAGAGCGGCCCTGAGGAAAAGGACCTGGGGGTCTGGGTTCCCAACATAAGAAGGACATTGAACTGTTAGTCCAGAGGTGGGCCACGAAGATGATCAGAGGGCTGGAGCACCTCTGCTATGAGGACAGGCTACAAGAGTTGGGGCTCTTCAGCCTCTTCAGCCTGGAGAAGAGAAGGCTTCGAGGAGACCTTGTAGTAGCCTTCCAGTATCTGAAAGGGGCCTACAGGAAGGTTGCGGAGGGACTATTTACGAGGTCTTGTAATGACAGGATGAGTTTAAAATGGCAGAGGGGAGATTCAAACTGGATGTTAGGAAAGGGTTCTTTACAGTGAGGGTGGTGAGACATTGGAACAGGTTGCCCAGGGAGGTTGTGGCTGCTCCCTCCCTGGAGATGTTCAAGGCCAGGTTGGCTGAGGCCTTGAGTGACCTGTTCTAGTGAGAGGTGTCCCTGCCTATGGTGGGGGGTTGAAACTGGATGATCTTTGAGGTCACTTCCAACCTAAGCCATTCTGTAATTCTACGGTTATATGGTATGTAAATAACTAGTGAAGAACAGTTCAGCCTTTGCTCAGTTCCACCAAGAATATAACCAGTATTTCAGCATTGATATTGCAACAGGTTGATGTGAAAACAGCCATATGAAAGGAGTCCAAGTAGTTTTGCATTCTTACTTCATTAGAAGACAATCATATATCACTTCTATCATATATATAAACGTTTTGGGTTTGTTTGGGTTTTGTTTTGTTCTAAACATGCAAGGACTTAGAAATTGAGTTTGGCTCCACTTAGCTAAGGGGAAAAAAACTACTGGCCTGAGATAAAAAAAGCATTAAAGGAAATTAAGAGTTATTTAGGAAAATTCTTTTCATAGACAAGAAAACATCTTTTTTACAGATCTGCCCTGCACTCACGGATCTTAAAACAATGGAATTTTTTAGACAGATCACTGAGACACCAACCGTGTGTCTGGTGGGAAGTAGCTTTTCTTAAACTGATCATTTCTCATCTTGCAGACAGTGAGATTCACGAGGAATTATTTTGAATGGCAGTGCTTTCCTAGATTTTTATATTGAACCTGAAAGTTTAAAGAAGTTTTATTTTAAAATAATTATTTTAGTAGATTAATTAATAACATCACTAAATTATCTGAGACCTTAGTTTGGATTCAATTCTCCCAGCTACAGAACTCCCAATGAAATAAAGCAACCAGGATTCTTTCTGAATGCTCGTAAATGACATCTTCATTTTTAAAGTAGGTTTATTACTTGGAGGAACGGACAATTTTAAATACCATTAGAAATCAAAATGCCAAGTCAGTTTTTAAAATCTGCTTACATATTTGATCCTCAATGAAAATACTTTTTAAAAGAATGTTTGGAATTCAGTTGATTATTACTCAAGAACAAGCCATGTTTAATGTGCAGGATTTGAATGCTAAGCGCATTCGCAAGTTAAGCACCTTTGTTTCATTCCAGAGTGGTAAACTGACAAGTATTACAGAATCCACTGCAGCTTTGCCCTTGCATTTCCTTTATTCCAGGGATAGCACAGCAATATTACAAGACTGAACTCACATTAGTTCTAGACACATATTTAATTACTTCCTACATTCATCTAAATGAATTCGACTTACTGAAATTATATGAAAACAGAATTATATAAAAAAATTGAGGGTCTGTGTGACTCCTTCCAGTGGACTTTGGATAAAGCTGCCATACAGTTTACACTACTAGTTTGTATATGCTAGGAAATTCTAATAACTGACAATAATAATGAGTGAACTCTGAGGTGAACCAAGAATTGGTTGAGTGATGGGAGAGGTGACTTGGAGGTGTTCAAGAAAAGACTGGATGAGGCAATTAGTGCTATGGTCTAGTTGAGTGGCTAGGGCTGGGTAGTAGGTTGGACTGGATGATCTTGGAGGTCTCTTCCAACCTAGTTGATTCTGTGATTTTTTTATTATGATCTAACAAATGATAAGTGCCTATGTACCACAGTTTGCATATTTCATAGAATCATAGAATGGCTTAGGTTGGAAGGGACCCCAAAGATCATCCAGCTCCAACCCCCCACCATAGGCAGGGACACCTCCTACTAGAGCAGGCTGCTCAAGGCCTCATCCAGCCTGGCCTTAAACACCTCCAGGGAGGAAGCATCCACAACCTCCCTGGGCAACCTGTTCCAGTGCCTTACCACCCTCACTGTAAAGAACTTCCTCCTAACATCCATTTCACACAGCTGTGTACATGAGATCAATAACTTGCATGAAACTGGTGGTAATCTTTTTAATTTAAAAGAGTATCAATATAGCCAATGAACAAAATCAGAATTGTACATCGCAGTTTGCCACGAACATGAGATGCTTCTAATTGTCAATCAATAATTTATCTTCATCCTCAAAATTTATTTAAATTTCTACAGTCTACCCACAAAGGTGTGAGCTTGACTAATAAGGCCTGAATACAAGAGAAGAGGTCATGAATGGACAGTTAAACTGGTGATGAAAAAATAATACTAAAACACTTGAAAAGTTCAGAAGTGCATGAGGGTTCCAAAGAGTATGAGTAAACTCCACTTAAAGCCACACCTGAACATTTCAGATGGATTTGTTTACACAGTTGATGAAGGTACTTCCATGTAACTCAGCTGCTGTTGTCTGGAGTGGTAGGAATTCATACGTCTCCATCCCTCAGCAGAACCTCTGGGGCAGTCTAATTTCATACAGCTAGGCCTGCATGTGAGTATCTGTCCATGGCCTGTATCCAGCTGCACTAATGTTTTCTTTGAGCAGCAAAAGGCAGGAAACATTTTCCCAGCTGTCCCATTTCATCTTTGTTTCACTGAGATCATCTCCAGCATTTCCCCCCTCATTACTTGGCAATTTCATCAGGTATTAGGAAAACAGAGTCCTAACTCCATGTGGAGATGATGAAAATGAAACCCAAACCCAAAGCCATTCACATACTGATAGCTGCAACCCTATAACCTCACAAATTAGAATGATCCGTGCATGTCTTAATCCAGAAGGAATAGGCAAGGAAGGAGAGGAGATGGATGTAAACTTGTATGTTAGGGAGTGTTTTGACTTTCTAGAGTTCAATGATGGTAGTGATAGGGTTGAGTGTTTGTCAGTAAGAATCAAGGGGAAGGCCAACAAGGCAGGTACCTTGTTAGGATTCTGTAATAGGCCACCCAACCAGGATGCAGAGACAAATATTCTACAAGTAGCTGGAAGACATCTCACAATGGCTAGTCCTTTTTCATGTGTGTGAATTCAACTTAACAGATGTCTGCTGGAAATACAGTACAGCAGGAGAACAATGTAGGAGGCCCCTAGAATGTGTGGAAGATAACTTCCTGACACAAGTGGAGAGGGTGCCAGTTAGGGAAGACACCCTACTGGACCTGTTATTTGCAGAGAAGGATCTGTGGGTGACATGATGTTTGGAAGCCATCTTGAGCATAGTGATCATGAAATGACAGAGTTTTTGATTCTTGGAGAAGGAGAGTCAGCACAACTGATAGCTTGGATATATGGAGGGCCTGTTTAGTAGATTGGTTGACAGAGTCCCTCAGGAGGCAGTCCTGAAGGGCAGAAAAGTCAAGAAGGCTTCACATTATTCAAGAAGGCACAGGTCACCCCTGTATGCTGAAAGATGAGCCAGCAGGGAGGACTGCACTGACAACTGTCTTTTTCTTCCTATGCATTGAGTAGAAATCAAGTACATCGTAATGGGACCACTATGATGGATTAATGGCTTCTTTGTGGATAGAGCCATTGTTGATCTCCCTTTGATACACTCAATATTTAGTTAGCCAGCACAGCTTTTGCAGACTTAGAGTAGAGCAAAGTGGGTATAAAGCACCAGCAAATTAGACTACTTTTTAGTAGTTTCTTCATTCCTGAAGAAACAGTGACACAGGGAAAATTTTGCTATGAATTAGTGTGCAAGGAGTAACTCTCAATGTCAGGATATGGGATCAGGAGAGGAAATAGTGTTTAATCCGACCTGTCTTGGACACTTAAGAATGAACTGAATCACCTCTGTTTCTTCTTGACTCTAAAGAATGACTGGTGTGACTGTTGCAAGCTTTCCACAAGTACCTTCTTACAGAACTTCACTGTGCTCCTAATATGAAGATTTGCAAGTAGAGTCCTATCTTAAAAAAACACTTAAGAACAATAAAGTAAATCAGACTGGACCTTTCTTGACAAATATTTACATTTCTCATTATGGGAGACTTTTAAAATTGTAAAGTTAAAAATGTATCAAACATTTTTTTCAAAGCTGTTTGAATTTGTCCTGCACAGAAACTCCCAAGGCAATTTCTGACTCATGTTACTGAGTGCTGGCAACAATCTTAGAACAGAAATTAGCTAACTTTCATAAAACAATTTTATTTTGATTTTTTTTTTTTTGTCTGTCAAAGAAGAAAGCTCTTCTAGAAGTGTAGACACTTTGGAAATAACAGCTTTTTACATTACAACATTCAACTATATGGCACAGTATATTATAAGCATTATATTTCAAGATACATCTAGTTGTTTGGATCTATGCTGAAGCTGCATATACCTGTGTTGGTTTGAGGCAAACTGGAATATTTTAGTGAGAAAAATTAGATCATTGGCTCTGAAAAGAAAATAATAGTGGTGCCTATATCACTCAAAGGTTCTGCTGAGAGATATGAAAACAAGAAATATAAACCAGTCTCTGTCTGGCTGCCGCTTGCTTCACTAATTCCTTTGCCTGGACCTGTATAACTGAAACAAGTCATTCTTTTAACTCCTTCCTGGCAACTCACCCTGCACGTAAGCCCTCTGAGATAAGGGGAAAAGGATGGGAAAAAGGAGAGGAGTTAATTTGGAACCCTCCTGAGTGGTTCTGCTGTTCGGGAGGGGGTTTGTATTTCTGCATTGTTTTTAACTTGTATATAATTGTGTACAGTTGTAAATATCTGTATATATTGTGTATATATGCTTCTGTATCTGTGCACACTGTAAATAGAGCTTCATTCCTTAACTTCCAGCCAGATGAGTTAGTCTGGTTAATCTAGTGGCGGGGGGGGGGAAACTCCCGAACTACCACAACACTGTAATGCAATTTATTTCTTACAACATAGTGTAAGTGGGCAAAGTTTTTGCAGTACTAAGGCTTCAAACAGCAGTCAGTTCTACATTACAAGATAAATATATACATTGACATAATCTTACAAAAATCCAGTGCAGCCTTACTAAAAGTACAAATCATTTGCAATGGCAAAATTATATGATACATATGCAACAATAATCTTAAAATTGTACAGCACTTTCAAATCTGATGATTCTGAAAATAATTTCAAACTCCAGCTGATTACTTTGCATTAAAATTATGTTCTTGTTTTTAGTTTAGAAATGTAGAAACACAGACATTTGGGTATGAAAATTCAAAAGTCTCAGGAAAGAATGTATTTATCCTGCAGGTGTCATGAGCTATCAGTGGTTTACACCTGTGCTTTTCTGGAAAGTCATAGAAACAATCAGGTTGGAAGACACCTCCAAGATCATCCAGTCCAACCTAGCACCCAGCCCTATCCAATCAACTAGACCATGGCACTGACTCATCCAGTCTTTTCCTGAGCACCTCCAGGGATGGCAACTTCACCACCTCCCTGGGCAGCCCATTCCAATGGCAAATCACTCTCTCTGTGAAGAACTTCCTCCTAACTTCCAGCATATACCTCCCCTGGCACAACTTGAGACTGTGTTCCCTTGTTCCATTGCTGGTTGCCTGAGAGAAGAAACCAACCTCCACCTGACTACAGTCTCCCTTCAGGTAATTGTAGCCAGCAATGAGGTCTGCCTTGAGCCTCCTCTTCTCCAGGCTAAACAACCGCAGCTCCCTCACCCTCTCCTCATGGGGTTTTTGTTCCAGGCCTCTCACCAGCTTTGTTGCCAGTCCTCATAAGTCACATAATTTCCAACCTTTCCATTAATGACACACGTACTTTTGTATGTGCACCTGAGAATTTAGATGCAAGTGACTCGTGGGGGATGAATATATACACATTAAAAAATAACACTATTAAATTAGCAGGTTTTCTTGCTTCTTAAATACAGCCATCTTTAGACAAAAGAATAACAATCTTTAACATAGCAAATGGTTAAGTGGGAATAACCACTGACAATGTGGTACAGGAAGAGAACACCATATCTAATTAAAACTCCAAGAATTAAAGAAAGCAGGCTGTAATTAACAAAGTTAACATTTGGCAAGGACACTGGGGATAGCACTCTTCCTTTTGTATAAAGTGTCATGGATCTTCAATGACTGTGTGCAAAAACTGGAACAGGAGAATTTCCATTCATAGATCTCAGTCCTGAAACATGCTCAACTTTGAAGTTTATTATAAAAGAAACCATCAGCTGAAGTAGCTGAGTGAGACTGCCTGGCTTGAGCTTAACAGCACCTCACAAGTGTCTGTGACTTTGCGCTTGCTGACAGTGCCCAAGACAATCACTGTGCAGGCCTCATCCAGAGAAATTTGTTATGTTCAATATTTGAGTCTGAAGTGCTGCACAGAGAGGATTGTGTGGCAGGTATTAGGAGTCCATTGTCTGCATGGATGTCTAGCAATGGGCAGCTGTGATTACAGTTTGCAGTGTCTAATAGCAAATTACGTTTGGTGTTTCATTTTTTTTTAACAGGGAACATTACTAAGCCAGGAAAACCATTGCCTCATTCAGGGAAAAATAATGTGGTATCCTAAATCTCATAGTATGGCTGCTATTGGAAAATGTAATGTAATTTCAATGGAGTCTTAAACCAAACACCATTTCCATAACTTCTGGGAACAAAAGGGAGGAATTCTTAATATTGTGGCGGTTTGGGTGTCCCCTACCCCCCCACACTTTAGAAATCACCCAGAGTAGACTCAGCAGGCTCTGGAAATTTGAATGAAGCTTATTTTACAGCTAGCACAATATACAAGCAGATATTTACAGTATATACAGTTATAGACAGAAATATACAAAGTAAAAAGGTAATACAGAAACACAACAGCCCTCCTAGAAACCTGAGTCCCCAGGGAGGAGCTCTCAACCACCCCCTCACCTTCCCCCTACCCCTCTCAACCTTACCCCAGTCCCAAGGAAGAATGGAGGTTCGGCCAAGGGGATTAAGAAGCAAAGGTGAATCAGCCAAAGAAAATGGAGGGTGAGGTTAGAAAGCAAGATGGAGTTCAGCCAGCAGCCTCAGCTCCCCAACAGGTAAAGAGAGCTGAGAGCACAGCCCAGAGCGAAGTGCCCAAGCAAATTGACTTTATCTAATGTTTTGCTTTTCCTTTCTACACATCTCAGCAAGACTGTGAGCGAAGTAGACATCACCATTGTTTTCATTTCTCAGCCTATTATCTAGCCCTTCTCACCAAAACATTCTAGCTAGGCTCAAACTAGCACAAATATGAAGAATTCATATCGTGGGTTGTCTGTACCTGTTTACCTGTAGTCCCTAGACAGCTCTATGTCATGACAGTGCTCACTGACATGATCACATACTATTTAGTATTTTTCCAGTTTGGCTAGTTTCTGCATTATGTGTCAGTCTGGCAGTTACACTCAAGACTGTAAGTAGCATGGTTCTATGAGAATCAGTGTTGCATAGCCAGAAAATAACAGCCCAACACTCTTCCAAAGTCAGCTACAGCTAGATTTTTTTTTCTTAATTTAAAAATCTTTCTGAATGTAGTAACACCCAGTCTGGACTAGGTGGACTACCTATTTCCTGGGTATTTAGTTCATTTAACATATCATCACATAAGTCATTTCATAAAACATTAACACCCTGTCTAAAATCAGTTAGATTCCACATCTCCAATATTTTTATTTGGAATATGTTCTAAAAGTTGAATGATTGTAAATTATTTATTTCTAGTCCTAGGTAATCTTTGTGAGTGCGGTGGTGGTGGTTTGGGTTTTGGGTGGGGGTTTTTTGGTGTGTGTTCCTTTAACTTATAAGCAATTAACTTATATAGTTAACTGCTTAACATCCCCGTGTGATTATTGGCTTGCTAAGTTGAATAGGCCATCAGTTCTTTAGCCAGACTTGCCACGTTATGATACATCCTAAAAGGCCTCTCTCCACCTTTCCCACTTTGAATTATTTTTTTTCCTGAAGAGTGGATCCCTTTATTTGTCTACAGGATTCTAAAAGTTTTGTAGCCAGTGAATTCTGCAGTGGATATTTCCTTGTGTCTCTTGGAAGTCTCTCTCATGATGGATCCTAAGACCATATTTATCTCCTTTTGATGGCTTATAGTCATCCTCTGAACAACTAATGTAACCAGATCTTTCTCTGTCATCTTCAGTTAATGAGCTCTCAGCTTACTGCAGACGTTCTTGTTATTAGTATTTAAATGAATGACCTTACACTCGATACTATTACATTCCTTCCATTTATACTGTTCTGTCATCACAGTCATATAATTCTTCCTCTATGATGTCCTCACCCTCTTTTGTATTGGCAATACTTTTGCTACCCCAGTAAATTTCATTAGCATAGAAGTATTTATGCTAATATTTATATTAAATATACTGAGGTTGAGGATTGGTTCTTGGGATGCTTTATAGATACCTCCTTTTTTAACAAAATCCTTGTCATGTCTTTAGTTTGCCTCTTCACCTGGAAACAATCTTGTTCAGTTGCTTTCTAGATAACCTGTACTGCATTTTACTAATATGCATTCATAAAAGAAGGGTACAATCAACCAACTCTGGATATGCATGACTAGGTAGAAAGAATAATTCCAGTGGCAAACAACCCTCCATACACCCAAAAAGATGTCACTAATTGTGAAGTGAAGAATTTTTAAAGAGCAGACACCTTACCTGTTCTAGGCATATAAAATAGCTAAATTCCTGGATAGCAAGAGCTTTTCACCAAAGGCATCTGGACTGTTCTGACAGGTCAAAAGAATCGACTTATTTTTCTTGAGGGACCCAAGAATAAGCAGTGTTTCTCCAAGGGTGATATTTCCATAAGGTTACATTCACAAATCCAAGCACATGATCAGAAGGGTCAAGATGCCCCCACAAAATACAAAAGTCAGGACCAGACTGCTTATTTCAGAGGTCTTAATTCTGACAAGGTCCAAAGAGGCAGTGAAAGGAGGGCAAGTGGGAAGCAAGCTGCAGAAATAGTCCTGCTAGCAGAAACTTCCTTTGCTATCCTAGTTTTCCACCATGTGTGTCTACATGTCTACATTTCTGCACTCTACTCTTATCTGGTAAGACCACACGTGGAGTACTGCATCCAGCTCTGGAATCCTCCATAAAAGAAGGATATGGACCTGCTAAAGCAGATCCAGAAGTGGACCATGAAAATGATCAGAGGGCTGGAACACCTCTGCTATGAGGACAGGCTGAAGGAGCTGGGGTTGTTCAGCCTGGAGAAGAGAAGGCTTTGGGAAGAACTAATTGCCACCTTGCAGTACCTGAAGGGGGCCTGGAAGAAGGCTGGAGAGGGACCTTTAAAAGGCCTGCAGCAATAGGACAAGGGGCAATGATTTTAAATTAGAGAAGAGAATATTTGGATTGGATGTTAGGAAAAACAACTTTACAATGAGGGTGGCTGAGCACTGGAACAATTCATCCAGAACAGTAGTTGAGGCCCCATCCCTGGAGATACACAGGGTGAGGCTTGACAGAGCTCTGGGCGACCTCATGTAGTTAGGGTTGTCCCTGCTGACTGCAGGGGGGTTGGACTAGATGACCTCTAGAGGTCCCTTTCAACCCAGGTGATTCTATGATTTCCTGCGGTATCAGAAGTATAGCATACATTCAGAGCAGTTGTTGTTCTGCACAGACCTTTGAATTAGATGAAAAGTCCCAGTTTACTGAAACACACACTGAACATACAAGAATCACCCCACTTTTCCCTTTTCAAAAACTGGAAATGCTCATTATACCAGATATTACTGTTTAGAAAATAGATTTGTGATGACTGGATTATTACACAGCTACTGAACAAGTCACCAATTTGCAAATTCAGTGCACATTTTGAAGTTAGCCAGGGAACTTCAAAGTGAAAGAAGGTTTTATTTGTCTGCAATGAATAAATGGAGAAGGAATTCTGAGGCCCTTTTGCAACTGCAATACAAAATACTTCTGTTTGAAAAGAGATGATCTTTAATAATAACTAATATCCAAATTTTCCAGTTTCTATTTTTATTATCTACAGAGAACAGCAGAAAAGGAAATGTTTCACCTTTCAGACTTGTTTTCGTTTGAACAAATTGTATCTCCTCCTATATTTATATTTAACATGGTTTGTAATTACACACTTTTCAACCAGAGACTTAATGTTCAGATATATTACATGTTATATATTATGCATGAAAACTGGTTCATTTTTTATCTTCAAATAATGATCATCAAGCTGGTTCATTATTCATCAGAGAAAAATGAACTCTGCTGATATTACCTGTTACAGTACATTCCTGCCCTGATCATATGCATAGAAGTCCATTGTCTATATAAATATAACCAAGCAAAGGAATTTTCTGAAGAATCAGCCTTTTAAGGGTCAGTTCTATACTTTCAGTTATCATCTCTTAATTACACATTTTTGGCTGTTCTTGGTTTTTCTGGTTACAAAACTAACAGACATAGAAGAAGTGACGTGATGTTGTGATACCATCAGCATCTAACTTGTAGCTGGAAATCAAATGTCACTGTGCTACTGCCCCATTAATCTCCAAGTGTTTAAATCCAAAGATGAAAACTACGTAACAGTTCCATTAAATGTTCTACTGAGATAATTTCACTAGTAAAACCAGAGAATGCACTAATTCCTGGCTCCACCCCACTTCTTCTACTTCTCTGGCTACTGTATGTAAATACATATACCGAGTCAGGCAACCTGAAAACAATGAAAAAAATGTCAGCTGAACATGGGGCTCAACAAGTGGGAAAAAAAAAATCAGGATTAGAATATGGAACATTTTCTCTTAATATAGATGTTAGCATCCCTATTATCTGTATTTATATTATACATTTTATGATGTTATTTTGTGCTTTATGTCCTTCTACATTTTTCACATGTCACCTAAGTATCTGAATCTGTTACAGTAATATTTCTGTGATGTAGTATGTTCAGATGGATTAACATGTGCCATGACAGGTTTTGTTTTCCAAGCAAATCCTTTCTCTAGCAGTTGATTTCAGATAAATTCACAAGCATTTATTTCTAGTGTAAATATAAATGCATAGTCAACTACTTCATAAACCATTGTACACAATTAGTAAATGTCATATAAGGTCTTGGCTGATGGAGAAGAGGTACTAAGAAAAACAATGTTAACTTTCAAGAATCTATTTCTCAGAATAGCTTTCAAAGAGATCACTGTATTTTCAACAAGTTAGCTTTATCTTGCACTAAAATGCTTGTCTGGGTCTGGAGAACAAAGTGAGTGGCCACTGTTTTTGTCTCTGAGCTCACAAGGTTTTTATTCAACCTCTGTAACTACTATTGACAGAAATTAGTAAAGTTTAGCTCCAGAAGTGATCACAGCCTGTATGTTACAGACCCCAAGGTGTTTAATGCAGCTGTCTCTATTATTTGTCATCTATTAAGAATTTCAGGTCTTGTATTTCTTGTATACAGACAACACAAGACACGCAGCAGAGGCAGTGCATCAGTCCTTTTGGATAGGACAAAATCAGCCTGCTGGCTCCAAACAGCAGGAATTTGCTTGCAGACCTGCTGCACAGGACTGTGTATCAGGAGAATTAGAAACTTGTTTTATCTTATCCTTTTCTCTTAACTCTGCTCTTTTAGAGATGATGATGTTTATAGGAGGTTCTTCTATACAAAAAAAAAAAGTGTGCATTTCAGACTAATAGTTATATTTTAGAATAATAATTAAATTGATATCTAATCACCTTTCTAAATAAGAAAAACAAAGAGGAAAACAATGACCTTTTCCTTCATTTCATAGTTATGAAACAATTTACTCTAGTTTGAGTATTCTGGCTCGCTTCAGCCAGACAGGTCTATACCAAAACAGAGAACAGTTATTAGACATTGTACTGTTATAGCACTGTAAGACAGAGCTGAGCTAGTCAAGCATTTTGCACATCTTTTGAATACTGGAGCTGTGTAAAAGTGAGCTACAGTTCTTCTCCTGACCTGAAGGATTGACTTCTCTATCCTATGAAGACCTTTATTACAGCATGAGGTAAATTGCAAACACTCATATCCAATCTCTTTGGAGTACTGAGAGCAAGCAAAAGAGCCAATTTCAGCCTCAGACTACTATCTTGTGTGAAATGCTGAGAACAAGCTTCCATCTGGCATCTACATGACATTCAAAACAGCAGCACCAATGATAGCAAAAGACACCTCCAGCTGCAGAAAACAAGCCTGAGTTCACAGTTTGTGCATTTCATTGTTAATTCTCTGCAACTGAAAGACATGCTTTCCTATCTAGCACCTTTATACTGTTGAAGAAAGACAAAGAAAACATTTGCTCACCAGTTTTATTTTTGAGGAGTCTATTATTTCCTTAATAGCTACTGCCTGTTCCTTCTCCTTCATTTCTCCTTTTTGTTAAACTTGGAAGTGATACCAGGGACTGGTAGACAAGTTTATATGCTTAGGTGAACTTTGATTCTTCCTTGGACTTTAAGACTAATCTAGTCTAGAATGTGATTGACAAAGCATTTTCATTGATGTTATGCAGCCTTTTCAAGTTACCCAACCTGAGCAAATTGCTTTGTTAATGTTTACTCTCTTTCTCTAAAATTATTTTAGCAGATTCTATAAACTTATAAAGGTCACCAAATGACAGCATTAATCACTAAATTAAAAATAGGCATGATTATACAGTAGGGGGCTGCCTAGACCAGCAGCACTATTTGCACCACTAATGGAAACCTAGTTTTACTTCATGATTGAATAATCACAGCAATTATTGAATAAAATACTTCAGAGGATGCTTACTTGAATTTTTCTTTTTCTGTATGATTTCTGGTAAGGAGAAACACAGCAGCTTTTGTAATACATCCAAATAGTAACCGTTACTATTTGACAAATAGTCAAATACAACTACTACAACAGTAATACAAACTACTACAACACAAATTATTAATGCCACGATAAGAAACTGTGACCACAAAGACCTTGTAATAGCAGAGAGACTTTACAGACAGAGTACACTGTGCTTTATTAATAGTGTCTCTATAAAATCAAATGCAGACTTAATAGATTTAATCAGAACATTATACTAGCTGAAATTAAGAGATAAAAAATAAAGACAGAAAACTTCTGTTGTCTTCTGATCTAACATCTACTCCATGCCTGTACAACACAACCTTTTTTCAAATATCAAAGAAGTTCAACAATTACAAATGAGCCACAGTGAACTGAGGATTGTCTCCGTAAGCTGTTTTCCTGCAAGAGTGACAGGAACAGAGCAATCCCGACTGACATGACTTTGAAGTAAACTGGAAGCAGTTGTATGAATGTATGAAATGAAGTCATGCAAGTGAAGCCTCGGAGAATCCCTCAAGAGGTGACCTACTGCAAGACAATTCCTTTTCCCAGCACTAGGTTCCCCATTCTGCCACTGTTTCCCACGCCCGGCTGCTCCCCACCACCCCAGCTCAGCCCTGCCATCTAACGGCTAGCAAAGCTCCTGCGTTTCGGCGTGCCCAAGTGCTTTTGGTTTCCCTCTGTTGGTGATTCGATTCTTCTTCTCCCAACATATAAATATCACATACATCGAGTGAGATTCAGAGGAAGAGTGGAAAACTTCGGTTACCTTCACAGACAAAGTTGCCAACGACAGATTCATTGTTTGTGACAGCTGTAAATCTCTGAGGTGATGTGAACTTCAAAGCGCTAACAACATCATCATGATTTCAGCATGCACTTGGAGCTGTAGCTGTTGGAGGATCTAATGCTCCTTCAAATCTTTAAGTATTTATTTCTTTTAAAGGGAAGAGCCATAGTGGAAACTATTTCAGAGGGGTTTTTATTTTAATAACTTGATTTAACAGGTATTTGCTCCAGTTTTATCTGGGGCTACCAAGGTTGTTCTGTTCCCTGAGTGAGAATAATTCTTCTCTCATGGTGCATTTATCCATATATAATAACAACATCTCTACTTTCTATCGGTTAGAAGCCATTAGTTCCAGGAAACATTCCTTATGGCAAGCTCATTTAAGAGGATAATTAAATATCTCTTAAATATTACAAATAAATCAACATAGATTTTGGTAGTGAACGTAGTAACATCTCAGTAAAAAGATTTTCCACTGAGAAGTTTTCCATTTTCTCCAAAGCATCTGAAAAGAACTGCTCCATTTTGTTTAGTCATTCAATACCTGCTAAACCAGCAACAGTGAGCCCAACTGATTCGACTTACCATCAGCT
The DNA here is from genome assembly GCA_013400475.1 of Tricholaema leucomelas. Taxonomy (NCBI): domain Eukaryota; kingdom Metazoa; phylum Chordata; class Aves; order Piciformes; family Lybiidae; genus Tricholaema lacrymosa; species Tricholaema leucomelas. Next base: position 245,236 of record WAAF01013988.1, read on the forward strand.
GGGCCACTGCTGGTGAGTTTTGAAGCCCATTTTTATTTCAGTGCTTGGCCCCAAGCACTGCTCTGCACAACTCCTTAGCTGTCACCACCAGCCAACTAATTGATACAGAACCTCTGTCCTTGCGTTTCTTTAAGAATACTTCTGAAGGCTCTCATTTTCTTGTGCACCCAAATGAAAAACAAACTAAAGTCCCTGGAAATGTTCACAGAATAAAATTAGTTTTCTCCTGGTCCTACCTAATATGTTGCAAGAGAAGCCTGTGCCCTTGAAAAACATTCATATTCTTTCATTTTATTCACATTTCAAGCCAGTCAATCTCCTCATGCTTTGGATGTAAGTTCTAGTGGACTGCATGTCAAGCACAGGACATTATCCCAGTAGCTTACAGTGATTATCTGGGTTATGGCAGTTCTTTCCAAATGACAATACTGATAAAATGCCAAATGTTTCAGAAAGATTACCACTCTACTTGCCAAATTACTGGGTTTTCTGGTGAGTCCTAGGGCTGCATATATACATTAGCAAAACAAAACAGTTTAATAACAAGTAGAGCTTCACTGAGTCACATGTCATCAAATTACACTCTGAAAAGCACAGAGATCCTATTTTTTAACTCTGTTTTTTTCTAGTTCTCTGTTATTAGTGCTCTCCATATCTGCCTTAATTTAGCATGTTTCTTATCCCTTCTTCATATGTTAAAAGGAATACAGACCACAGCTTTTTAGACCTTGCCCTAAACTTCTAATGATGGTGTCATATATGCTTTACATTAACAGACTTGTACAACTACATTCTCTGTGTTCTAAGCATTTGGACATTAATAAACTTGAAATTCACTACACCATGTTGAATAGACTGTGAGGATTTTGAGTAAGAGTAAATGCTTCAGAAAAAAAAGAAAATGTTCTCAGATGTCTGTCAGAATATCTGAGATGCACAACATTAGTTTGCTTCTGAAGCTAATATCTTCCTTGTTTCATTTTTGTAATGATTCTTATAAGCTCAGGAATAAACCTGTTGCTCTTAATACAGTACTTAGAGAACAAATTCATTTCTTCCAATGTAAACAAACATGTTACTGTGTTACTAAACAGTTTCATAAAACTAAATTATTCTGACAAGGAAAAATGAATGTAAATTGGTTTCATCTTCAAGGTCTTTTTAAATTAAACCTTACTCTTTCCATGGTGAACAGTCATCATCAAATGATAGTTCATAAGACTAGTTATCATATTGTTTCAGTTACGTTTTCTGGACAAAGGTGTAACTGTGCCATAAACACTTTCAGAAGAATTAAGACTTCTTTCATATAGGGAGGACCTAGTATTATATTTTAAGTGCACTTCTAAAACATGATTATAAAATGTAGGCTTCTACTATTACATACTATTATGAGTAACATGGAAATACAGGAATCCCTACTTTGAGCAGCTTTTGAGTTGTCATCCAAAACCAGAGCATTTTATGAAATTATGAATTTGAGTTTGAACACAATAAAAGCCAGACAATCCACTCTTCTGAAGCTGTAATCATTTTAATGAGAGATGGAGAACTGTTCTTGTTTTCACTTCTCTGGTTTTACTAATATATGACTGTAATTCATTAATTCAGGGTCAGACAATGAGCCTCTGAGCAATTACTCACATGAGTGGTCTTACAGAATTCAATGTCTTTGTTTAATGTGTCATTAAAATGGTACATGGGTGCACCTAACTAAAGCAAACACTAATTCACTGTAACATGCAACAAGTAGCACTGAAAAGTTGCTGATCTCAGCCACCATCTATTCAGAAAAATAACAAAAGAAAATGGCTTCATGAATTTGTGTTCTTCAAGAAAGGACTTTGCTGGAAAAAACACCCAAGTCTTACACCACATTCTGACATGCAAGAGACTAAGGATTTTTCAGTGTCTTAGAGAGATTACTCTGCACAATTTGGGCAAATTCAAGACAATGCCATGGAGAGAAAAACTGAAGATGAAATTCTAAGAAGACTTAAACATTAAACTGGAAAATAATAAAGAGGATGCAAGTACCAAATCAGATAGACAGCAACTCAGTCTCACTTGTGATCTCACACTACATTGACAGCAGCCATTATAGGCAGGTATCTTGTGCAGATGTACATAAGAGGTAATATGAGTCTTTAAGTACAGCAGAAATAAATTCCTCTTCTGAGGGGAATTAGATGTTCTCTCATCTCTGATCATATCTCCTAGTACAGCACTGTTTAATACAAGAATAGTTTCTAAATCATTTTTTTCTGCTTGTCTCTTTATTGTTCTCTATTGCAGAACTTATGGCCAAAGTTTTGCAGGCAGATTTAAGATGTTGCTGGAAAGATGCCATAAAACCTTGAATCATAAGCTAAATGCCTGAAATCACCTCCATATGCCCATTTCTTTCATACATTTTTTGAGTACACATTGCCAAAAGTGAAGACAGAAGAGGCATAGAGACTGCTTAATTGCTTCCACACTGATGCAGTTTGCACACCTTGTTGAAGGCAGGCTTTGTTTTGCCAGACTGTTGCACAGAGACTTGGAAACACACACTATTCTCTGGCTTACCTAGTAGTCTGGTGATTCCCTCCACACAAACAAAAGTCTAAATACAATTACCTGGTCCACAGCACTGCAAGAATCTCAAATCATTGCAAGTTAAGATTCCGGATAGACTTAAAAGTTGTTGCACATTTCCTTGCTTGTCAAGAGTAGGGTATTCAATACATTTTAGAGAGATATGTCCTTCATGGCTGAAAATAAAGGCTAATGAGGCTAGAATTAGCATAGATTAACATCATCCAATTTTAAAAGGTGTTGAGGGAGTATGGGTCCAATCCAAAAGCAAGAATTCATGCCATCTCATGGTGCCACACCAGAAAGGATCCTCCCCTGCCTCTCATTAATTTGAACCAAAATATTAATTCACTCCCCAGAGAACATTTCTTTGCTGTGCTCTGTACTGAGATACATATAAATCAGTCTGGCTGTATTAGTTCTGCAGCCAGCATGTGAATGCCAGGTATTCATGGAGCTATTAATTGGCATTAATACTGGAGTGTCTAGTGGGCAACACAGAGGAGTAGATATCATCTCTCCAAAGGTATTTTTGTAGCCAATGATGTTCTGTAGTCAGAAAAAGATGTTCCTCCAGTGAGTGATTAAGAACAAGTACCCAATTCTGTATTCTGAAATGAACTTTGTAGACTGTCAAAGCTGATGAAAATCCTTCTGCCTTCACCAGAGTGAAGGTTCTCTTTATCAGTGTCCATTTAAAACCCTGAGGACAAAATCTACAGAAAATGGTTCCCAAGATAAATTAGGATTGAGAGGACAAAACCCATCTCTTCTATGGAGTGTGTTGCACTACAGTAACCAAAAGATGTTATTTTCATGAATAATGATGGCCTGTGTGTTGTTGTGTCCAGAAGAGTTCCATCCTTCTACTTCAAATGTATAACATATAATGAAATGTAAGTAGCCTTTGTTAATGCTGTGTCATTTCTTTACAAAAATACATTACAAAATTATGTTTGTTATGCTTATTCGTATAAAGCATTAAGTCTAAAAAATTACATTTGTCAAATTCATCCTTGAAAGTATTCATCTAAGTGTAACTTGCCTTTATGAAAGTCAAAAAAATAGAGGCCACTCGCTTCAGCACAAGGCACTGTAGAAACTATTACACAGAGAAATGTTGACCTTTTTAGGTGTAGCAGAAGGATTGTTAAGAAGGAATGTAAAAGGCTTTCAAGGGTCTAGACATTCATCTATAGTCCTGCATTAGAATTAGCATATCCAGTGTGTTATGCACTAGACATGGTGCTGGGCTAGAACCCCAAATTCTACTCAGACCATTTTATAACAGCTTTGTCCCACCAGAATGCAAACCTTTCCTGTAATATTTCTTAGCAAAAAGACAAGCAACTGAAAAGAAAGAACAGAGCACTGATAGTACCGCTTCAGCCTCTGAAGTGTAATGTGTGCTTGAATCCCTTGATGGCCTTTTCTATTATAAACAGCAAGATGAAATTCCACAAAATACTTACAGTCCTTTGCATTAATAGTGGAGTTTCAGAACACCCTATCCCTTCATCATTAAAACTTGATTCCATGTTGATTATGTCTTCGATCACCTCTTCCATCTGATAAAATAATATTTTAAGACTAATCATTACAAATAATAATGGAAACAATGTTATTCTGAATATACAGAGGAACTAATCTTAAGTATTTATTACATCAATAAAAATGCATTTCAGAAGATTACGTCTTGAAATTCAAATTACTCAAGCACTTTTACACAATATTCACCTTTTACTTCTTGTGAAAACCATTTTTTGTGGTTTAGCAAGTTGCTTCTTTCTTCCCATGCACTAGCCCCTTCCCCTTTAACTCCTTATTGCAACACTAAGATCAGATGACAGGAGTGCTTTGCTAAGTTTTAACTGTGATCTGTCACCTTCATCAAATGTGTGGTGCCTGCAGGGTATTGTTGCATTGGTGCAGGAAGGCTGAGAGGAACCTATGGTTCTGCAAGATCATGAGTCACTCAGGATTTGGTGTTGCAGGCAAAGGTTTGTGTTGTGTTTGGCAGTACACTGGATACTTCTACGGACAGTCTTCCGGTCCCACTTTTGTTCTAATCTGAATCAAACACTGCTGAAACTGATGGAATTGTTAATTATTTAGAATAAAACAGTGAATACTTTGTGGGCCTATGCAAAGAACAGAAGTACCACACAAGCCAGGGTGGCAATCTTTTAGGCCACAGAGCCCAGCACAGCTCATGTGTGCACTCCTCTCCTTATCTAAAAAACATACATGTGCTGCCCTAGGAGTTATGCCCAGAGTCATGTAGGAAAGTGCTGTTAGGGCCAAAAGGATGCCAAGAAATGCCAGCAATTAGGCAATATGAACAACTGCAGTTCATTGACACAATCCATGTGTTGACTCCATATTATTTAATGAGATAAAAACATAGCCTATATTGAACCACAGGGCACAACCACAGTAGAAAATTACACTCCAACAGTCATCTCCCTGACACTCTGGGACAGGATTATTCAAATAATTGAAAAGACATTTGCAAGGATTTTGGCCAGTGCCAGCTATCACAGTCCCAGTAATTGCCAGGCATATTCCAGGAGAGTGGTTTCCAAGAAGCCATCTTGCTCTCCAGGGCAGAATCACACAGATTCACAGAATGCCAGGTTGGAAGGGATCCCAAGTATCATCTGGTCCAACCTTTCTATGTGAAACTAGTTTAAATGACATGGCCCAGCACCCTGCCACATTGAGTCTTAAAACTGTCCAATGCAGGGAAAGTCACTACTTCTCCTTGGACATTATTCCAATGTCTAACCAATTATTCCAATGTCTTTGCACAGAGAGCTGAGCAAAGACAGGCACTGGTTATTTCTGGTCAGATAGCCAACGGGCCAGAGAATGGTTCCAGCACACTGCATTTACCACCACAGCGATGACCACAGAGCCTCCACAAAGGCTATATAAAATAATTTTTGCAGACTAGTGAGTCCAGTACTCCATAAATGTGAAATAAAATGTCAGTTGTCAATGCAGAAGAAATGGAGGGGCCCCAGATGGGCTCTCCAAGAAGTGTCAGGCTTATTTTTTTCAGTTCCTTCATGCCTAGCTGCATAACATCCAAACGCTCAAATGGGTCACAGTGTATTTGTAAGATTCCTCTGTCCCGTTAAAGCCCAAGATATGATATAGCATCTCCATTTCTCATTTCTGTAGGAATTCCCCTTTTACCTATTATGTAGTCTCTTTTGAAATCCATTGAAGTATTAAAGGCCATAATGATCTACAGCTCACACTGCCTGAGAATCTGACATTGTATAATAGCTATACCTCTATTAAAATCAATGGTGGCACTAAAGTTAGCATATCTGTGCCAATTTACCCAAGACAACCCATATATAAATAGATCAGCTAACTGAAAAATGAATGAGTGATTCTCTCAGTTACATCTTTAAGCCAATCAGTATTTAACTTCGTTATGCAGCTTGGATAACACATTTAGATGGAAATAAGTTTCATCTGAAAAAAAATGGTTTGCATGGTAAAGTACATATTCAAAAAATGTACAGGAAGATATGACACACTGATAAAAGGATGCAACAGTACATTTCAACTGGCAGTCATTTAGCAGCCTCGTCACCCAGTAAGCGATTCCTAGGCCTTCAAACAAATCACCCACGTAACTCTAAAGGATTCAGGGAGCAAATGCTGCAACCAAAGGCCCCGTGGAAGTAAAGAAAGTCATCTCTTGCTCACTACCAATACAAGGTGGGCCATGCAATCTTTCTGTAGAACTACCCTGTTCCTTTCAGCAGCCCTGCCCTACCGCATTTTCGTGTTCGCTTCCAAGGGCCAGCAGCTTGGTTACAGGGCTTTCTGGTGTGCCGAGGTCGCTGACGGGAGCCATGTGTCCGTTTCTCAAAATGGAGGTCACTCCCACAGGCTGGATCGTGTGAGAGTGGGACAAGGAGAGCGTCTGGCTGGACAGCTTGGCGTCGAGGGTCAGGTACTGCTTCACCTGGTGCCTCTGGCTTTGTTGTATGTGGTATCTAGACTGATTTTCCAAGTGCGTTTGTACCTGGGAAGGAACGGAAATAACTGCTAAAGTTTCAGATTACTGCTACCAGTCAGTATTTGCCCAGATGGTCACTTAAAAACCTCAAAATACATTCAGCTTTAACAATGTGTAGATAGAATTATTATCTAATCTATTTTCTTTTAGTTTTGCACCTTTACACATTTCCTATGTGAATACTATTGTCCCCTAACACAGCTGAGTCAACCTCAATAATTATAAAAGAAAAATAAAGTTAGAAAAGTAAACATGATCCTGAGAATATACAGTAGTATGCTACGTGTTTCTCGTCTCACTTAAGAGTTGGGATCACCAATCATTACAACCTAATCTACAGGCACAGAATCAACCAGGTTGGAAGAGACCTCCAAGATTATCCAGTCCAACCTATCACCCAGCCCTATCCAGTCAACTAGACCATGGCACTAAGTGCCCCATCCAGGCTTTTCTTGAACACCTCCAGGGACGGTGACTCCACCACCTCCCTGGGCAGCCCATTCCAATGGCAAATCACTCTCTCTGTGAAGAACTTCCTCCTAACATCCAGCCTATACTTCCCCCGGCACAACTTGAGGCTGTGCCCCCTGAATATCACCGTATTTCCTCTTCTGTACTAGACAGATTAAATAAATGTATAAAGAACAATGTAATCAAATCAACTTCAATTAATATCAACATCATCAGACATTCAGTCATACCCAAATACACATTTGGATCACCTTGTAATAAGTAGAGTCAGTTAAATGAAGTATTGCTGTGCTTTTGAAAAACAAACAAACAAAAAGCAGACAAACAAAAATAAACCAGCAAAACAAACCCAAGCTATAGTCCTGTTCACTACTCTCAAACTGCACAGTCTTCTTGAGGAGAGATCACTTTTGGAGTTGGACTTTGTAAACTGAATGGTCATGCCAAAAGGACCAATTGAGCAAGACTTTGGACTACCCTTTGATTACACAGACTGACAGTTGCTACTTCAGACAGCTCTCATTTCAGATCAGTGTCACATTCCAGCATTTTAACTACCAGAGGAGCACTGCATACACAAACCTTGCCATTTCAGCCCTGTGGCTTTCTTCCCTTCCTATGGCATGACCGGTCACAAATTTCTCCTAATAATTTTTTCTCAAGTGGCCTCTGTGTAAATGTGATTAATCATTTGTTAAATAACAGCAAGACTTGCTTTGCAGTACTTTTTTTTCCAAAAAAAAAAAAAAATCAGACATTTAAACAAACTTCTTTTTAATTCCTCTAACATATATAAGCAGAAATAAATAGCCCATAAAAGGACTTTGCATTTAAATCAGCTGTGGTTTTGTACAATATTGCCGTGCCTACTTGATTTTTAATCATGTTATGGTAGGATGTCTAGAATTATTTTAATTATATTTCTTTAATCTAATTTTCTAGGCATATAAAAGAGATGAAGCCATGCAGTAATTAATATAATATTAATTTTCTTGATGCAAGCCTTTAAGTTATTAAATAATATTCCATTAAAGTATTATTTGATTAAAATCTTAAACTGTTTACATTTTCTGCTGTTTTATGTTAAGAAGATATGCATCCCATGCAAGGTTTTAAAAACTATATGTATATCTGGGATTTAAATCATAATATTAATTGCCTTAACTGAGATGTTTGTTTTAGGAATTATATAATGTGCTATTCCTTTAAGCTCTGATTTATCTTGTGTAATGATACATGTAAAACCAGCCCAAATCATTCAGACATTTTAGGCATCTATTTACTCTTTCAGTTTCAGACCTAAGCTTGTATTGAAAGTTGGACACTCAAGCAGATTTTTCCATTAGTATATTAGAATGTAGACATAAAATCTACTGCATGCCAGTTCAAACAGAACATTGATCTTGAGTGAAATGCAGTGTGGTGACAGAAAGAAAATACGTCCCGGCCAACACAGATGTTTCCTGTGCACCCTTGTTTCCTGCTGCTGTTTCAGAAACACCCACAGACACTTCACGTTTGTGCTGGACTCCAGGGTCACAATGAATCCAGAAACAGCGACCACTACTCAGACCCTTGCACTGCCTACACCGATTAATATCTCTTTCTAGCATTGCAATCAACAGTATTGAAAGCACAACTTCTTCATATAGCATAAGTGGGAGTGGGATCAGTGCATAGGCTACAAATGCATTCTACTGCATTTCACCCCAACTACTTTTTTCCTGTCAAATGAAGCTGATGATCACTCCATAATTAGCAACGAATTGTCACCTTAGAAATTCTGCAGTCTACCTAAAGCATGAAATCCAGACCACCACATATCTTCAAATGAAATGGGAAACATAAGAAATTTGCAGTGCCTGAAGCCTATGCTACCTCATTTTAGATATTCTTTTAAATAAGGAAGTGGTTTCTGCCACAAGAAGATAGCTGAAAAGTCAATGGCCTGATTTTTTTTCCCCTCTGGATTTCAGATTTCTATTTGCACACCAAAACATCTGTGCAGCTCTATTTCCTCACGAAACCACCACAGTTCAATCCCGCCAGGAGAGGGGAAGATCTGTGAAAGACGATCAGCTAACTGCTAAGTAAAAAAATCAAGTTTATCAGAAGTACAGATTTTTTATCATATTCTTTCAATGCTCAGATCCTGTCAACACTATCCTGAACAAACAGGAAAGCTTTACTGATGGGATCTGTTGCTATGGTTTTACAAACCTCTCCACCCACTTTACTGTGCCAGTTGCAGTCATTACACAAGACTGACACTGAGGTTAAAAACAGTTTTATACCCTGATTTTCAGAAAGTGCCTAAATTGTCAGTCCCTTTTGAAAGGGGCTCTCAATTCAAGAGAGATGTTGAGGTGCTGGAACATGTCCAGATAAGGGCAACAAAGCTGGTGAAAGGCCTGGAACACAAACCTTATGAGGAAAGGCTGAGGAAGCTGGGGTTGTTTAGCCTGGAGAAGAGGAGGCTCAGGGGGGACCTCATTGCTGGCTACAACTTCCTGAAGGGTGGTTGTAGCCAGGTGGGGGTTGGTCTCTTCTCCCAGGCAACCAGCAACAGAACAGTCTCAAGTTGTGCCGGGGAAGTATAAGCTGGATGTCGAGAGGAAGTTCTTCACAGAGAGAGTGATTTGCCATTGGAATAGGCTGTCTAGGGAGATGGTGGAGTTACTGTCCCTGAAGGTGTTCAAGAAAAGACTGGATAAGGCATTTAGTGCCATGGTCTAGATGACTGGATGGGGCTGGGTGATGGGTTGGAGTGGATGATCTTGGAGGTCTCTTCCAACCTGGCTGATTCTGTGATTGTCAAACCACTACATAAAGGTAAAGCGGAGCTGGAACCCTATTTGTATAATCACACTGTAATGTATAATAAATGGGGAAAACAGGCATGCTATGTTAAAAAAATATTAGGATTACAAGTGAAGCTCTCAGTAAGCTGAAAGGGCTGTTAAAACTTCCCATTCAATATGTCTGCAACAGGAGCAGAAACTCAAAACTGAGTAATTTTATAAAGGCAGGTAGTTCAACATCAGACACTGAGCATGACTGCTTTATTCTCCCCTGGCATTCTGGATCACTACTATTCTATCAGTATCATTAATCTAAGTTTCAGTTTAGGTTCTGGTACAGAAACCAATTATTTTTTTTAAATGTTGAAGCTCAGAACAGAAGCATCAATTTGCTATATTATCCTAGAATAGCATTCTCCAGCAGTGCTGGGAGACCAGTTTTCTAATTCCTCATCTTCTGAGGAGTTCCTACAACCTGTGAGCAAATTTTGTCAGAAACTATATGAAATGCTTAGGTGAAGGTCTCTGAATCTTACCAATCTGAGAGCCCTCCCATATATAAAAATCACTAAAGCTTCTTTGGACCAGTGACCTGCAATGCTGATGCTGACGCACTCTTTACTGCCACAATAGTCTGAATATAAGGTTTACCTTATTTGGGTATCCATGAATATTTAATCATTTGTTTAAAGCAGAGAAACTTTAAAAGAAGACACTGAAATGGTTTTTCAGAGTAGCCAGAGAAGAAGCTTATGGCTCCATTGAACCTAGATTCTCATCACTGACAAATTAAGCAGTGGTGACTCGATAAAGCTTCCAGCTCTCAGCAGACTGAATTCTACTAAATGACTCTCTGGCTTCCTTTTTATTTTTGTGGAATGGATGACCTTGTTTGCTGACATGCCTGATTTCTGGGAATCTTCAGAAGAAACAGGGACCCAGTGTCCACCTCACAACCCAGATCCTGACTCAGACAAGTCTCAGTGTCCACAATTTAGTGTCATATTAACACATCCACTCTAGCTGTCAGTATAGTCAGTGAACTGACCCTTCCTGCAAAGTGCTCCTGAAGTTATACAGGCTCTTTTGACTATTGTGTGTGCAAGGTGTAACAAGGTGACAGATATTTCAGATCAAGCGCTAGCCCTCTTCCCAGGCATTCTCCTGCAGTGGTTGTGGCCATGTACTTTAAATGTTAAGTATTGCACAGAATTTGAGGAGGGAAGCAAATTATCCACTTCCACCTATGCACTCCTTTCACCTGTTCTCTGACTTTCTTAACCATGGTGAAATTAAAGCCAATTCAGAAGCGAGCACGCAGGAAGCCAAAAGCATTCAGGCCAAACTCAAAAATTTATTCTACCAGAAAAAAGCTTTAATAGAAACAAACACTTTGAGATGGATGTTTTAAACCAGAAAACATTTCAATACACGTGTAACTGACTGTTTCTGTGTTATGCCTCACAATTCAGTTCTGCAAAGGGCATAGTGGCCTTTCAGTATTACAGATGCACATTCAAACTTCTTCAATTGCCTTTTCTAATTTAAGCACCGATTATCATGTTGTAAAACTGCGGTAGAGTTGTGTAACTGTTTTTCCCACATGCAGGCTAATTTTGCTTTCATTTCTAATACATTGCACAACGGTATAACTACATCTTCAGTACTTTATTTGCATAAGCTGTTTTACTTCCACACTTGCTGATGAGACTTCTTCCATTAGTAAAATACACACCTAGCAAGTCAAAACAAGAAAGAGGGCATATTTAGAGGACCTAAAGGAGGCATGAGTGTGCTAGTTTGAGCCTAGCTAGCATGTTTTGGTGAGAAGAACTAGATGATAGGCTGTAAAATGAAAACAATGGTGAGGTCTACTTCGCTCACAGTCTTGCTGAGATGTATACAAAAGAAGAAAGGCAAAACAAAGATTAGGGCATTTGCTTCTTCTCCTCGCTGGGGAACTTTGCCTGCTGGGGAGCTCGTGGCTGCTGGCTGGACTCCATCTTGCTTTCTAACCTCACCCTCCTTTGCTTGGTTGCTTCACCTTGCTTTTAACCCTTTTGGCCGAACCTCCATTCTTCCTTAGGACTGGGGTAAGGTTGAGAGGGGTAGGGGGAAGGTGAGGGGTGGTTGAGAGCCCCTCCTGGGGACTCAGGTTTCTGGGAGGGGAATTGTGTTTGTATTACTTTTTTTTACCTTGTATATTTCTGTCTATAACTGTATATACTGTAAATATCTGCTTGTAAATTGTGCCAGCTGTAAATATAAGCTTCATTCAAATTTCCAGAGCCGGCTGAGTCTAGTCTGGGTAATTTCTAAAAGTGTGGGGGGCGGGGGACACCCAAACCATCACACATGAGCAATCTTGAGGAGAAGGACTTGGAGGTGTCAGTCAACAAAAAAAAAAAAAAAATCAGCACGAACCAGCACTGTGCTTTTGCAACTCAGAAAGACAACTGTGTCCCACGCTGCACCAAAAGAAGTGTGACCAGCAGGACAAATTAAGTCATTCTCCCCTCTCTACTCTGCTCTCATGAGACCTCATCTGGAGTACTGCATTCAGCTCTGGTGCCTTCAGCCTAACAGAGACAAGACCTGCTGGAGCGGGTCCAGAGGAAGGCCAGGAAGATGATCAAAGGGCTGGAGCACCTCCATTATGAGGATAGGCTGAGAGAGTTGGGCCTGCTCAACCTGGAGAAAAGAAGGCTCCAGGGAGACCTTATAGTAATCTTCCAGTACCTGAAGGGGGCCTATGAGAAAGCCAAGAAGGAATTTTTTACAAAGGCTTGTAGTGATAGGACAAAAGGGAATGGACTAAAGCTTGAAGAGGGTAGGTTTAGATTAGATATGGGAAGAAATTATTTACAGTGGGGGTGGTAAGACACTGAAAGAGATTGCCCAGAGAGGTTGTGGATGTCTCCTCCCTGGAGGTGTGTCATAGGCTGTGCTCCAGTGCACCAATATTAACATTACTACACCCAACAGAGGTGTTCAAAGCCAGGCTGGATGAGACCTTGAGCAACCTGGTCTAGTTCAGGGTGTGACCACAGTGGAGGGGTTGAAACTAGAAGGTTTTTCACATCCCTTCCAACCCAAGCATTCGGTGAATCTCTGAACACTGTCAATGATATCCAGTCAGTAGCAGGCCTATGTTTTTTTTGTTTGTTTGTTTTGGTAGGGGTTTTTTTGTCCCCATCCCTGGAGCTGTTCCAGAGATGCCTGGCCATGGCATTTTAGGACACAGGCCATGGTGGTATTGGGTTGGGCTTGATGATCTTGGAGGGTTTATCTAACCCAAACAATTCTATGACAACCAAGCACCACTCACCTGTGAGTTTCCAGTTCAGCCAAGTACTTAAGCTCATCATAAAGTGAGCAGAAAGAAGCAGCTAAACAGAGAGGAGCTCAGCTTAAGCAATAATGCCCAGCCAGCACCAGTGGGTGAGATTAGAGCGACCATCAAGCTTCCACCCTACCTAACCGGGGGGCCACCAGGCCCCCCAGCCTTTAGATCCCACTCCCATTCACCCAGTGTGCACCACAGGGACTCACCAGTGATGATGGGAGGAGGATCCCTCTGCCCAGTTGGGCAAACTTAGGGCTTCTGCCTTTCCTGGGGCCAGTTAAAAAGAGTGGGTAGGGAGAGCAAAGTGGTCACACCTGGGGTGGGAGGAGACTCCAATAGAATCCAGGTGCTCTGGGTTTTGGGGATAAAAGGGGGAAATGCAGGGTGGGGTGGGAAAGAGGGCTATGCTGCTAAAAGCAGGGGAAATGGAGAGGAAAAGGATGGAGGAAAAGGATGAAAAGAGGAAGATGGAAAGACAGGGAAGAAGATGGGGGGAAAACAAGAGATGGAGAGGATAGAGGGAAAAGTGGGATAAATAAAAATTAAAACTGGACTGTAAGAATACAAAACAAGCAGGTGGGGGGAGGGTGAACTGGATGATCTTTTGAGGTCCCTTCCAGCCCCTAACATCCTGTGATTCTGTGATCTTATAGTTGTATTCTGGTAAGGGCAGCTAGTGACACTTGTACTCCCAAGCTGCTTAGTTCAACACCAGTTCTGGGAGAATAGGAAAACTGAAAATAGATTCAATTAATAAATTATTAAAAAATATTAATATGATTAATGCTAGTCAACATAGTTCTGTGCAAAATAAGCCTTGCCAAACAAATCTGCTTCTGCTCTTTGATGAGATTTCAAGTTAGACTGTCAAAGGTAACGATGTAGATATAATATACCTCAACTTTTGTGTGCCTTTTGACTTAGTGTCATTTCACATTCTAATTAAAAATACAGCACTATACAATATCAATAAAGCATGTTTTAACTGGATTAAGAATTTGCTAGTGGATGTGCATAAGAAAGTAATCAGCAAAGGCTCAGCATCAGAAGAGGGGCTCTTAATTCTTGTACTAATCAATAATTCCATCAGTGATTTGAGACTAATGAAAAATAAAACTAACTAAAAAGAAAAAAAAAAATTTGAGTATTTATCCTATTAAAAGAAAATGTTCCCTGTCAAGCAAGTACATATCTACATATGCTTGAGGAAGAAGGGCCTGGAACACAAACCCTATGAGGAGAGGCTGAGGGAGCTGGGGTTGCTTAGCCTGGAGAAGAGGAGGCTCAGGGCAGACCTCATTGCTGTCTACAGCTACCTGAAGGGAGGTTGTAGCCAGGTGGGGGTTGGTCTCTTCTCCCAGGCAACCAGCAACAGGACAATGGGACACAGTCTCAAGTTGTACCGGGGGAGGTATAGGCTGGATGTTAGGAGGAAGTTCTTCACAGAGAGAGTGATTTGCCATTGGAATGGGCTGCCCAGGGAGGTGGTGGAGTCGCCGTCCCTGGAGGTGTTCAGGAAAAGACTGGATGAGGCACTTAGTGCCATGGTCTAGTTGACTGGATAGGGCTGGGTGATAGGTTGGAGTGGATGATCTTGGAGGTCTCTTCCAACCTAGTTGATTCTATTCTATTCTATATGGCAGTAGAGAAAACCCCAGAAGCAACAAGTTTGTAAAAAAATTTAGGTAATAATAAACCAGCAACTGAGCAGAAGTGTTCAGCTGATGCTACAGCAAGAGAGTTAAAATGACACAAAAGAAGTACTGACCAGGAGCATGGGTTTATTCTGCTTTTATAGATGGGTTATGAAAGATCAGTAATGGAATCCTAAAATATTTCTCCCTAAAATCTTTGAAAGATTTGAAAGGATAGAGAAAATATAACTGTGGGAGTAACTGAAAACCAAGAAAAGGGTGTTTCAAAAAAAAAAAAAAAAGAAACTCAGTTATGTTCTTGTCACCAAGTTGAAGTTTGTGGGAGATGCTGAATGTGACAGTCTTTCAGCTATCACAGAGTATGTCAAGAACCACTATCCACAAGCTGATGTTAGGCAAGTTCATATCGGAAATGATGAGAAAAAACAGTGAAATACTCAAAAGGAAATGCTCTAACTGATGTTTTCTTCAAACTATGGGTGACCGGCAGGAAAAGATGCATTAGTCAAATCCAAGACATACCTTTATCAAACATCCTTGGACTCAAAGATGAATACTAAAATAATAATGAAATGTAACATGAAAGTCTGTGAGGAATTAGAATGTGTTTAGATTTTACAGCTTTTTGCAACTAAGAAGTGGCTATTATTAGAACCCTTTTCTTTAATGAAAATTCACTCTGAATTTAAATGTTTCAATCTCTGCTACAGAATAATACGCTTGGATATGGTCATTGTGTAGTGGATGGAACTTGGTAGACTTCACAAGAGTTTGCCATTTATGCTGGATGTTAATTTGTTACAGTGTTTTTAATAGCTTTTGAGGTAAAATTCCTTACCCTGCTGGGATCACATAATTTATCATTCGTCCTGAACACAACACCTCTCTGAAAGTGAGTTATGGACTTCATGTTCTTTTCAGACACTGTACCAGAAAATAAGCATCTAATTATGAACTTTTAAATTATTAAAATGTTCTGTAAGTACCCAAAAAGTCTAATTCCATTTTAAGATAAGAAACACAGTCACAACACAGACAAATTTAGCTCGGTTTCTGAGGACTTTCAGATGGATTTTTAAGGGGAGGATTTTAGCGATGAAATAATCTCTTTTTTTTTTAACGTCTAGTTCAAATGAAGATCAATTGTTTGTTTGTCCTGCTTTTTCTATTAAACTTCTGGAGAAAAGTGTATTTGTGAGATTCTTTCATAATAAAAAGACATTTCAGTTTAACTTGACAATTATATACTTCAGTTTCATTTAAAAAACTCTCACCAAATAATGTAGCTGTTCACTTTATTGGTTTTTTTTGTTTATAAAAGCATGTGTGATTATGTCAATTAGTTACTTAAGCTATGGACAGTAATTCACTTTAAAATTATGTGGTTTTTTAGTTGAAACTTTGAACTATCTAGATGAGACCTTCTCCATTGATATGCACGAAGAAAGAATATAAAGCAAAAGACAACCAGTCTGGGAACTCAGCTGTATTTAGCTGATGCCTTACAGTAGCTTTCAAGTCAAGAAAAAATTGTCATGTGACTGTAATGCACTATGTTTCATCTTATTTAACCTTTGACACCATACTCATCAGGAATTTGTGAATGTTCTTTCAAGGGTGGAGAGAGTGAAGAATAAACATTTTAAAGGCAATTTGACAAAGGAAGTGAAGAATAAACATTTTACAGGCCATCTGACAAAGGCCATGCCTTCAACAATGCTTCTGCATTTTGGTATCTCAGTATCTAGAAATAGACTGTAATTATAAATGTGGGATAGGAGAGAGCAAACAGAAATTTTCCATCATGCTGCCAAACCATTGTGAAAAGCAAGAGGAATGTCAGAGCAGAAAAACTGCTGAGCAAACTTTGAGGAAGCCATTGCTGGACAAGGAAACTTTCTCTGTGCAGCATGGGCAGCAGGACATCATTTCTCTTGGGGAGAGGAAGGCAGCAGAGCTCTCAGGATTGTGGCTATTAGAGGACAGATCTTACAGCTAACCATTTTCTGTCAAATCCTCACGCAGACACAAGGATTTTGATAGCATTTCCCCACTGCAGCTTTCTCTAGCACTTACTGAGCACTGATGGAACTCAGTTCTTTCAGGTATTCCTCTGTGCTAACCTTATGCAATCAGAAATGAGTTGGGGGAAGCCAACTACCTGCACTGAGCAGCTACAGAGACATTATCAAAGCAAGCACTTCCATTTGCACTGATATACCAGAGACACTCTTGGCTTCTTAATTGAACTCCTGCAGTTAAGATACACACAGCTCTGATGGCTCCTTATCCATCATCAGCTTGACTTCTGAAGGAAGGATCCATAAGGTCTTAAGGCCAGCTTGTCATGTTTTAAAATAACAATGAGACTCACTGACTTTGTGGTCTTCACTGGCAGAAAAGACTCAAGTTTTTTAACATTACACTATAAAAACAGCCTATAAAGTTAAGCAAAGCAAACTACAGGAAGTATTTCTACAAAACTATCCTTTTGATTCAGGTTAGAATTTAAGCTGAAAATCTAAACTGTGAATAAATCCAACCACTACACTTAATAGGCCACACAACCATAACAATGGACCACAATCGAATTATGAAACCCCAGCAAATATCTTTACTTTGACTCTGCCAAGTGACCTTGCTCATGCTCTCATTGATTCATGAGATCTGTGAATATAATAAATCTTTACTCTTCCAGTTTCTCTTTATTGTTGGTGTTATTATAGGACAATAAATGTGGCTCCTGCATTTGAAGAATGGAAAGAAACTTTCTGTATGGCTAGCTATGTTTAAAGAGTTAGGTCCTGATACCTTTCTTTACTCAACTACTTGTTTCTGTCTCCAGATGCTGTACAAATTAGGTCAGCTAATAAGATGCAACTAAACTGAGAAGAGAGCATCACAAACATTTTCAAGGAAAACCAGTTTTGAATTTGGAAAGCACAGTCATCTGGGGTTTAGTTAAGTCATCTGTTAATGAACTTCCACTACTGCAGTTTGTTCAGCCCTCATAGAAAAACAACAACAAAAACCCAAACAAACAAAAAAACCCAAGACAACCAAAAAACCCAACACAAAAACCCCCACAAAAAAAACATAAAGTTCTTCTGTATTTGTCAGCTGCAATAACTAGCACAGATCCATAAAAAATACAGTTACAGTGCTGTAGGAAATCCATAACTAGAATGCTGCATTTTATTTGGACATTCAAGGTTTTCTGACAGTACGTCAAAAATATGCAGGTCATGTAACATTGGTTGATACAAGGATAAGGGAGAATGAAAATGCTTGCAGACACTGAACTTTACATTTGAATGGATATTTTTTTACTATTTAACTTCAGACAAAAGCACTCAGAAAAGACATAAGATGACTGTACAATGAAGATACATATAGTCTATTTTTACTATCTTTATCTATAAAGATAGCTCTTTTGAGGCCCCACCTAGAGTACTGTGTACAGTCCTGGACTGTTAGAGCGAGTCCAGATGAGGGCCATGAAGATGATCAGAGGGCTGGAGCCCTTCTGCTATGAAGACAGGTTACAAGAGTTGGGGCTCTTCAGCCTGGAGAAGAGGAGGCTTTGAGGAGACCTTGTAGTAGCTTTCCAGTATCTAAAGGGGGCCAACACAAGGGCTGGGGAGGGACTATTTACAAGGTCTTGTAGTGACAGGATGAGGGGTAATGGGTTTAAACTGACAGAAGAGATTTAAACTAGATGTTAGGAAAGGGGTCTGTACAGTGAGGGTGGTGAGACACTGGAGCAGGTTGTGCAGGGAGGTGTTCAAGGCCAGGTTGGATGAGGCCCTGAGTAACCTGTTCTAGTGGGAGGTGTGACTGCCTATGGCGGGGTGTTGGAACTGGATGATCTTTGAGGTCCCTTCCAACCTAAACCATTCTATGATTCCATGATTCTATTTCATTCTCTATATGTAAAGTTTGGAATACGGGTCTGACATGAGAGCAAACCGCTAGGTATGTGTACTGCCTATGTTCCAGTGAGAAAGTCAGGTGTCTGAGTTTCAAAATTAATGGATCAGAAAAGGAAAAATTACTGGTGTGATGGCTACTTCAATGAATTCCTGAATGGCTTCAAATAACCCAGTTTGTAATATCCCCCCTGTTCAATTACAGACAGCAAGAAAATCATAGAATGATCCAAGCTGTAAGTGACCTCCAAAGGCCATCTAGTCCAACCCCCACTGCAGTCAGCAGGGACATCCTCAACTAGATCAGGTTGCCCAGAGCCCTGTCAAGCCTCACCTTGAACATCTCCATAGATGGGGCCCCAACCACCTCCCTGAGCAACCTGTTCCAGTGTTTCACCACCCTCATAGTTCCTAACACCCTATCTAAATCTGCTCTTCTGTCATTTGAAGCCACTGCCTCTAATCCTGTCCCAACAGGCCTTTGTAACAGTCTCTCTCCACCCTTCTTGTAGGCCCCCTTCAGGTACTGGAGGACTGCTATTAGGTCTCCCCTGGGAGTGTATTTTCTTGGTATGGAAAGATATGGACATCAAGTGCAACCTGGGGGAGGAAAAGTAAGAGGGTAAAATAGTACTCTTGTATTTTGATATATAATTTTATCTATGTTGACATTTCTGAGGAAAGGGTATGTCTTTTGTCCTTATGCCTTAATTCTATTGGACAAGCAGTTTGCACACAAATAGTAACATTTAGAATGCACCTCCCAAGAAATTTATTATGCTTTGGCAGCACAATCTAGAAGAAGGAAAAGATAAAAATTGAGCATAGTAAGTCTACCTCTAATGCACTCTTTGAAAACAGTGAGTTCAAAGGGCTTAGTGATTTTTAGATTAAACCATTGTTTTTTCCTGTTTCTAACCTGAAAGGTTCATGACTGTATGCCAAGGGACTTCCTCCAAACAAGTGAAACCTATTGTTTGAAAAGCATGATCAGTTTGCTAAAGGTGCTAACAATTTCACCACCAGATGACAGCACTGCTTATCACTAACCCTTTTTTAGGTGTTTCAATCCTCTCTCATTTTGAAAATAAATCGTACCAAAGTATGCCCTGCCAGCCCAGGCACTGCAAGAATGGAGGAAAACAAAGCTGGTGGCATAAGGTGGTTTGGTGAGGTAGTCACATCAGGGAAGATAATCTGTTGGACAAGTTATTTTAAGTCTGTGAAGTTGTAGCTTCTGCAAACAAAACTAGCTTCAGCCTAAGAAACATGTTCTCTCTCTGCTCAGCCTTAGAATGACAAAGACGAAGAGGGCAAGGGGGAAGGCTTTCAAAGTAAGTATCTTAGGTTCAGCTTCACAACATGATTTTTGTGGAAACCAGCAACATTATTTTGAGCCAGCTTAGGAACTGGCCACAAAGTGTTCTTTCACATAAAGGGAGCAGACTTAGTTAGCTGACAGCAGTAGGTGACATTTCCATCAAAACCAAGAATGTCACATAAAGGATAGCCTATGAGAAGAAAAAAAGTAACAAAAAATATTTCATATCAGTTGTTCAGAACATTTTCTTTTTTAGTCCACCTGGTCCGTTATGTTTTGTGGCTGTAAGTGCCAGCAAGCCTGACCACGTCCGTGTTTCAAGATGCTGTTGGCATGCTGTGCATGGTGTTAGTAAACATTACTGTTTGAACACCATCTACAAATCAGTATTCTTTCAGCAGTACACTTCCACTTATGCTCTGAGTAGTAAAAGTGAATTTGCAGTGCAGTAATTATGCGGTCCTTGAATACTTTAATAATTTCGTCGGATGTTGTTAGCAACTATTCGAACAAATAAGAGTTAAATAAAGACTGTTAGTGAAGAAAAAAAATATAATATGATCAGAAATTATAATGAATACAAATTTTCACTTAAAATTGTGTAATTCAGTTTGAGAAGTCTTTTTTTCTGGATAATAGCACTGTATGTTTGAGTCTGAAAAGATACTTTTCAGCCTAACAATGAGCAACATTTGCTAAAGAGAATGGAAGCCAAGAATTCATTCAGTGAACACTTACAGAGTGCAAGGCTCCAAGCACTCATCTTTTGCTGTACTCCACTGTTGACTAGAAATCTCATAATTGGTACTTTCAGTACTGAACAGAGCAAGCACTCTTGCTTTCTGATGTGTGTTTAAAATAATGTTAGTTCTCAACATCTTCCATTCAGTAGTAATGAGAAGGAAAAAGGGAAAAAAAATCCAATTTACAATAGATCAAAATTTAATTATTTTAAAAATTACTTTAAATTCTGAAATCTGACTTTAAAAACCTTTAGAATAAGAACTACCATAAAGTCACTATAAATAGGATCAAACAGTAAACTAGCAGAAACAACTACACATCCTCCATTGCTGAAATTACACTTCACAGCATTCCCATTTCAGTTTAGATACAACATTTGTGTGCTTAGTAGATGCTAGAGAATAGGAGAAGAGGAAGTGGTATTAGAGTAAGCTCAAACTACTCAACAGTTTTCAGCCAGTATCCATTAAATAAAAACATGTTAATTAACAAAAGATGATTGATTTTACAGGTATTAATCAAGAGAAATTCCCGCTTAGTTTAAATGAGACTCCTATGTGAATATGGAATTAAAGATTAGTACTGGTAAGTCATTATTAAGAGCATTAATTATAAGCTGTATAGCACAGAATAAGTCTTTCAAATGCAGCAGTCCTAATGTGGAAAGGAATGTGTATGTTAAAAATAAGTCAAGTTAGAACTAGCTAGAAAAATGAATGTCAGAGGTATGTATTTTTTGGAAATCTGTCCATAAATGATTTTTTTAAGTTGAAGGTAAGAGTATTTAATAATGAGAACAGTATTTTAAAGAGACTTCTGTGTGTTGCCACAGAACTTTCAGTGGGTAAACACGCCGCAGTGTTTGTACTAAAACAAGGTGTGCTGCGAATGTTAATGCTAATATTTAGTAAGTGTATTTATGAGTATTAACAAATGTAATTATCAAGTGAGTTAATTAGCATTTAGCAGCATAATTAGTAGGCCATATTATTGAAGCAAGGCAAATGATAGTCTCTTCGATCCACTTTAAGAAGATGCCAGATAAAACTGTGACTGCCACAGTGAGCAAGAATTGATTAGCCTGATTTTCATCACACAGGTAAAGTGCAGAAGTGGTTAGATACCAGCAGTGGCTGGATTTTCATCAGCTTTATCACCTCTACAAAACAGCATTGCCCCTGAGCCCAGGTACCTGAACACAGCTGGCAAACAAGACTAGTACAGATCTGGCCATGAATAATGTATGTTATAGTCTGTTCATTGTTGTATCCAGTTGGTTCGAGAGGGAGAAGAAAGAAGTGGTTGCTAAGGATATTTCCTTACTTCTAAATGGAATTTCCCTTAAAACAGAAGAAATGAGACAACACTTTTAAGGAAAGAAGCTTCCTATCTATGTCTTACGCACATTTTTAACTGAAGGATAGATGATGAAAAAATCAATACCATAGCATTATGGTCATATTAGCAGTTTCCTTCAGTTTTTCAGTCTGTCATTACTTTTGCCATTCAAAAGTCCACAAAGTCCACAAAGCCTAAAGACAGAGGCTGAGCTCTTCCTGATACAGTCTTTTTATTATTATAATATAAAATGAGCTAATTATCTTTAACATCAAACACTAGGGTTATTCGCAAGCCAGTTCAGAGTCACAATTTATTCATCCCTGTTTCAAAGTAGTTTAAAAACACAATTTACCAAGATTTACTTGGGCTCATCGTTAGCTTTTCCTTAGCTGCATGCAGAGCATTTTTAGAACGTCTTTATTTTTCTCTTTCAAGTCCAGATTTTATCCTTATTTTGGCCCTCAGGACCATCCCACTGAATTAGCAGGTGCTCCATTGTTTGACAGAGTAGGGAAGAATTTACCAAAAAATTGACAGAAAGGACAGCATAGGTCAATGTGACCTCAGACTGTAGCTCTACAGGCTTGTCTCTGAGCTGTTTGTTTGCCTTAGACCTCCTCCTTTGACCACAGCTGCATGAGTGCACAGCTCACTGTTATAATCAGAATGGTTTCTATAATGGGTAAGGAAATCCTTCCCTAAAGATTACAAAATCCCACTACGTAAGTGCAGGATATGCTGCTGTCTTTCCCCACTTCTGGATTTCCAGCAGAAGAATTTAGCTCAGCACATCAATCCATGAGTCTCCAGCCCGGTTAAATTTAACCTACATTTTCAGCTTCTGAACCAAGATTTTCATGTGACTACTAAAGTTTCATTTTCACTTCCAAGGTTCCATTTTACATTGTCATAGTTTTTCTCTTTTCAAAAACGTTTATACTGCAGTTGAGTTGAAATTTACATTTGACAAGGTAAGTGAATAGGTCCTTTTCAATGATATCATCAACTCCGTTTTCCCCTGCACAAAGGTCTCTATAAACCTCGAATGAGAAACTAAGTATAGCAGTATCAGCAGAGAATATTCAAGTCACCTGAGATTTGCAGATGGCATTATCGTTATTATTATTCCCCATTTGCTGGAAAGCTTTATGGCAAGGCTCAGAGTAAAGGGAAGAGCAGGAAATGCTGACTGAGGATGAATAAGCACAAAACAAGAACTGGGTTTAGTACGATTGTGCAAGAGGCTAACACTATGACTAAGAGAAAAAGAGAAAAGCCAGACCAGCTGGCTAGACTAGGGCTGTCAATTTAAATATAAAAATGTAGGGCTTGATAAAAGCTGTCAGAAAACTGAATGATTGATAGAATATCCATTTCAGTTTCTACTTAAGAAGATATTTTGTGTATCCCTGTATTCCTAGACAGAATACTTGAAACCATAAACAATGTTCTTCACAAACAAAACAGGGAGAATAAAACTGTGAAATTGTGGTGGTGCCAAATTTAAAACTGTCCCTGTCAATAACAAGCACAAAGCAGTGCTTCCATAATGAACATAAAGGATTGAAAATGTCCTGAGTGGTTGTGGAGAATAGATGTTCAACTTTTAATCAAAACACAGAAATAGAACACATTCAACATAAAAACAGGCTTGGATGTAGAAAATCCTGGTTACCTCACTTTCTGTATTTGCACAGAACAAAGGGTTCTGTTGTTACACCTGCAGCTGAAGAGACTACAGGAGTACACCAGTCAGAGAGCCCTTTGCCAGGGTGCGTTGGAGATCATACAAAAGACCCAGCAAAACAAGAAACACTGCTAATCCCAACTAGGCTTTTGATCAGACCTGGTTGTTTTGTTGCTAGGGTTCTATTCAAGTTGATGAAGTGTGGACCAGAGAGAGAATAGGTTGGCAAATAAAAAAAGAAAACTTTAACTACTTCATTAAAGCAAATCATAGTCTGCCCTCTCTCACAGACAAGACAACAGTACTAGTAGTACAGTTTCACTGTTTAGAAGATGTACATAGAAACTCATTTAAAACAGGTTTTGCATCAAAGTGTCTAAGGGTACAATATGCAAAACCTGCCATGGATGGGAGGGAAAAGGTGTCTCATGGAATAGTAGCCCTGGGTGACAGCTAATTTTATTACTAGCCATACTGCAGATAATGAGAAGTGAGTGCCATGCAGATTTTTTTGGCTAAGGATTTGGAAAACTCCACAGCAAACACTTCTCCCAGTTCCAGTACACAATCTCAATCTGTACCAGGTCTCCAGCAGTCCTAGCATTTAGAGTTCAATGAGATGTCTGTCTTTCAAGAGAGCTTGGCTACTAGTTTCTGTTATGATTCTGATGTACCTTTAAAGCTCACCATCTGAGAAGTCTGATACAAGGCACTCTGAGCTTCCCTTGATGTGACAGATGTAGGATAAAGCATTTTCATGGAAACTTGTCTTACAAATTAAAATGAATCATAGTATCAGTGATTGTTGTACAGTAAAATTCTAAGTCCTTTTACGATGGGTTTCAGATCTGGACACTGTCTCTGAAGAAAATGTGTGGAGTAAGAAAAAGAGAAGGGATGGTAAGAAGGTGAAAACAGAGGATTACAACAAGAAGTGTCCTGCACAGCAGTATGAAGGAGAAGACTACATATAAGACTTCATATATACATATTATTCACGGTCTGAATAATGGCATAAATTTCAGACTCTGATTTACAATTGTACAGTAAAATCAACTATTTTTAAAATAGAGTATAGAGAGTATTGCAGATGATAAAAATAAAAGGGACTTTTTCAGGATTGTGACCTTCTCTACTAGTAAGCAATGGAAGTTGAAGGTCATGTCTCCATCCTCCCAAGTCCAAACTCAACAGCTTTAACAAGACAGGGAATACAGAAGGTGGACACAAAAGCAGTAGTTGAGCTGAGACAGAATGACAAAATAAATGTATTTAACATTTAATATACGTATTTAACATTCAGTATTCTCAAGAATCACTTGGTTCCTTCCATTTTTCTGTTTCTCTAGAACCTTTTGTGGTGGCATAGTTTTTTACTCCAAAATCAAATAATTTGTATTTATCCAACTCATTTCCAGTTCCTAAATTTCCTATTAGCTGATTAGCTATGATTATTTTGTCTCTACTGACTTCCATCGCATTGCGGTTCAGCTGGGCGGGTGAGAGTGAAGGAATTCTCTGCTTTTCTTTAATCACTATTTATTGCTACAAGTATGTCTTTATCCTTGCTAATCCCTTTCTAGGCCCAAGACTTGAATCTACCTACATTATTTTCCCATTGTACCCTATCAAGGGCTTTCACTGATTTCAGGGGAATACTCACATGGACAACTGTTTGTAGGACTGGAGCTTTAAGCAGTAATTGTCAGGGGTATCCTGCAGTAGTGAGCTGTGAAACAAGCCCTTAAGAAGTGTACCATTCTGGTTGTGCAACAAAGAAGTCATATTTTATGCCTATTTACATTACAGAGAATTAATCATAAAAAACTTTTATAAGAATTTGCAATTTTCAGTTTATAGCTATAAGGTATTGTAACATCTCACCTGCTCTTCAAAGCAGTAATAGCTTTAGCAAAATGAAACGTATGTCTTGAAAAAAAGCAGGATGACAAGCTGGCATTTCTTGTTAATGGAACATTCTTTAATCACCAGACCAAGTTGTGGCTCCGCTACACTGGGCTCTTCCTGAATACAGCAAAACAATCATGCCATTCATTGGAAAATCACTCTTTCCACAATGCTTGCCAGTAATTTAAGTTACAGTGGATTGGCACTTAAGAGCCCTGTGTATTCAGTCCCTGCCCTTGCTATGTTTTCCTTATATAGGCTTGAGCAAAATAATTAACCTATTTTCCTTGATAAATGTGAATAATAATATTTTTCACTATTATAATATTGTTTTCATTTCAGAAAATCTTTAGGATAAGGATTATTTCAGACCCATTGGGACAATGGTACCTTCTCTTAACTGGGACCTTTAGCTGAAACACCTCTACTTCAATGACTGCTGCTACTATTACTTTCCCCTTAGTAATCCCAATTAAAATACAGAGTAATAAATTTTATTTTTAAAGATAAGAGATGTGTCTTTGAAGCTAAATATAAAAATTCAGTCTTTTGTCTTGTATGACAACCAATTAATCCATGTTAGTAGACTGATAGTTTATGGACAAGAGCAGACATGCAAGTATTTTCCTACCAGTATAAGATTTATTCTCCCAGATTTCCTATAACAGCCTATTAAATAAATTGTTGCATCACAAGAAAATTCACTGCAACCTAATTTCATTTTCTTTTTTTTCTTTCTTTTTTTTAACCAGCTAAGTATGTTTGCTTTAATATGTTTGCAATATAAACACCCATGTGGATTCGTTTTTAATCTATTAGGGCTTGACAAGAGTAGATAGAAGTCTGGATATAGCTTCTCATTTTGTCCTTTTATTGATAGAACGTGATGTTTCTATTCTTAACTAGAAGTGTCTTGTCTCCTCATATTTATGTAAAACAGATTTTTTTTGGGAAGAGAAGAAAAAAAAGAGGCACTGGAACATCAGAAAGAAACATCAAAGGACTGGAGGCAACGTCTTAAGGCTTTTATCAAAGTAGTGAGGGAATGCATTAAAGCAACAATATATGTAGCTTACAAATGATAGGGCTATCAAATCCAACAGTATGTCTGATGAACACAGAGTACACGTTCTACACGCATTCTTTGTTTTAAAGGACAGACATGAAGAGTGGTTTTGCATTCAAAACCAGGTGAGAAACATACATTTTAAAAATGTGTGCTCGGGTCTTTAGGTTCTGTCAATCAGTGCAGCTGCAGTGCAGTACAAAGCATCCAAGCCCTCTTATACCTGGTGGAAAGTTATACTTTCACATTTTTAAAAACCTCTGTCTTCAACACACACACACAAAAACATATTGGGCTTTCCATTTCCCTCCAGTTTTTCACGGTACTGAGACCCATAGTGGATAGTTCTAGTAACTCAGAACAAGTCTGCTATGAAATGATGCAGTGTGCCTACAAAATATCACTGACTCATAGAATCACAGAAACGTTCATGTTGGAGAAAACCCTCAGGATCACCAAGTCCAACCAATAACCCTACTCAACAAGGTTTACCTTTAAACCATATCCCCATGCATCACATCCAAACAACCTTTAAACACATCCAGTGTTAGTGACTCCACCACCTCCCTGGGCAGCTCATTCCAATGCCTGACCACTCTTTCTGTGAAATTTTTTTTTCATACTATCCAGTCTAAACCTACACAGTCGCACTAATTACTTGTGAGAAGAGACCAGCACCAACCTCTCCACAACATCCTTTCAGGTAGCAATGAGGTCTCCCCTCAGCCTCCTCTTTTTCAAATTAAACAGCCCCATCTCTCTCAGTTACTTCATAAGCTTTATTCTCCAGGCCCTTCACCAGCTTCATTGCCCTCCTCTGCACTCACTCCAGCACCTCCATATCTGTTTCATATTGAGGTGCCCAAAACTGAACACCATACTTGAGGTGTGGCCTCACCAGCACTGAGTATAAGAGGACAATCACCTCCCTACTCCTGCTGGACACAGCATTTCTAACACAAGCCAGGATGCCATTGGATTTCTTGGCCACCTGGGTACACTGCTTTATTATATTCAGCTGCTTGTTGATTAGAACTGCCAGGTCTGCTTCTGCCAGACAGCTCTCCAGCCACTCTGTCAAGCCTGTAGTGTTCCTTGGAGTTGTTGTGAGCCAAGCGCAGGACCTGGCATTTGGCCTTGTTGAAGCTCATCCTGTTAACATTGGCCCATCCATCCAATCTACCCAAGTCCCTCTGTAGAGCCTCCCTACCCTCACGCAGATCAACACTGCTGCCTAACCTGCTATCATCTGTGAACTTATTGATGACGCTCTCTGTGTCTTCATCAAAATCATCAACGCTGATCCCTGAGGAACACCACTTATGACCAGCTGCCAGCTGGATTTAACTCCACTGACCACCTTTGGGCCCTTTCATCCATCCAGTGCTTTATCCAGCAGAGCTGTGCTCATCCAAGCCATGAGCAGCCAGTTTGTCTATGAGAATTCTGTGGGGAACAGTGTCAAAGGCTTTTTGACAGTCTAGTAGACAGTATCCACAGCCACTCCCTCATCCAGTAGCCAGGTCATCTTGTCATAGAAGGAGATCAGGTTCATCGGGCAGGACCTTCCCTTCATATACCCATGCTGACAAGGCCTGATCCCCTGGTTGTTCTCTATATGGTGTGTAATGGCACTTGAGATGACCTGCTCCATGACCTTCCCTGGTACTGAGGTCAGACTGACAGGTCTATAGTTTCCCAGATCCTCCTTTCTTGTAGACAGATGTTTCATTTGCTACCTTCCAGTCCATTGGCACCTCCCCAGTCAACCAGGACTTCAGGTACATAATGGAAAGTGGCATAGCAGATCACTGACCACTGCCTCATTTATTGTGATGACTTCATTCTGATTCCCTTCCCAGCTCATGAGGCTGGGCATCCAGGGAACTGCTGGATCCAGTGCTAAAGACTGAGGCAAAATAGGCATTAAGCACCTCAGCTTTCTCATCCTTAGTCGTCATGTTCCCCTCTGCATCCAATAAAGAATGGAGATTTTCCCTCATCCTCCTTTTGTTGTTAATGAATTTATAGGGACATTTTTTATTACTCTTAACGGCTGCAGCTAGTTTGAGCTCTAACTGTGCTTTGGATCTCCTAATTTTCTCTTACAGCTTTATAGGCCTCATGAGAGACCTGTCCCCTCTTCCAAAGGCCACAGACTCTCCTTTTGTTCTGGAGGTCCAGCTTAATGTCCCCATTCAGCCTTCCACACTGACTCATTTTTTGGCAGAGAGAGCCTGCACCTGTGCCTTTAAGACTTCCTTCTTGAAATATGTCCAGCCTTCCTAGACTCCTTTATCCTTCAGGGTGGCCTTCCAAGAGACTTTGTCAGTCTCCTGAACAAGCCAAAGTTTGCCCACTGGAAGTTTCAGGTGGCAGTTTTGCTAACCCCTGTTCTTGTTCCCCAAGGAGAGAGAACTGAATCATCTCATGGTCACTGAGCCCTAGACTGTCTCCAACCTTTAATTCCCCCCCAGATTCTTCCCTGTTCATAAGAAGCATGTCCGGGAGGACACCTTCCCTGGTTGGCTCCCTCATCAGTTGTGTCAGGAAGGTATCTTCCACACACTCCAGGAACCTCCAGGGCTGATCTCTCCCTGCTGTATTTTATTTCCAGCAGACATCCAGGAAGCTGGATTCTCCCACGACAAAAAGGGGTAGCAATTGTGAAATCTCTCTCAACTGCTTATAAAAAATTTAATCTACCTGTTCATCCTGGCTGGGTGGTCTATAACAGATTGTCACCATGATATCACTCTTGCTGGCCTTACACCTGATTCTTACCTATAAGGACTCAACCCTATCATCATCTTCATTAGTCTGCCTGGTTTCATATGTGTGCTTAACATAGAGGGCCACTCCACCACCTCTTCTTCCTTGCCTATCCCTTCTGAAAAGTTGGTACCCATCAATTGCAGCACTCCAGTTATGACAGTTGTCATGGAAACCAGGTTTCCATGATGGCTGCTATATCATATTTTCCCTGTAGCACAATGGCCTCCGGCTCCTCCTGTTTATTGCCAATGCTGCATGCATTGGTGTATAAAAATTCCAGGGAGGGAGTTGAGTACATAGTATTCAACCTTGAGGAAGGGCAGACTTTCTGGTTATCTAAGATGCCAAAACATTGCTCCAAAAGTGCTGGGCTACTACACCCAAGGTTCTCGGTGGCAAATCCAGCTACATCCCCATCCCACTTTAAAACTAATTTAAAGCCTTGCCAATGAGCCCAGTCAACTCATGCGTAAGGATTCTCTTCCTCTTATGGGACAGATGAACTCCATCTGCCACCAGTAAACACGGTGCCAAGAAAACTTGCACGTGGTCAAAGAAACCAAAGTTCTGTTAGTGGCACCAACCTCTAAGCCATGTGTTACATGGATTTTTTTTTTCCTTTCCCTTGATATCTCTTCTTGTCGCAGAGAGATTGACAACACCACTTGCGCTCCTGAGCCCTCAAGTAATCTCCCCAAAGCCCTGAAGTTTTTTATACTTGCTTTTGTACTACTGTCCATAACCTCATTGCTCCCAATCTTCATAACCAGCAGCTGGTAATAGTCTGATGGCTGTACCAGACTGGGGAAGTCTCTTAGAAATGTCCCTAACCCATGCCCTAGGCAGGCAGCAGACCTCCCTGTGGCCCACAAATTGGGCCCTTGGTTTCTCTGAGAAGGGAATTCCCTACTACCACCACCTTATATTCCTTATATTTTTCTGTCAATCCTACTTTCTAAAGTATTTTAGAAATTTCTACAGGTACCAGGAAAATGTTGTTCATTGTTTCCTGTTTATCCCTAAAGCTTGCATTTAAAAATTTTGTTTATACAAGAGAGACACCATTATGCAAAAAAACCTCCAGAACTGCCTGTGTTATACACAGAGTCACCTTGAAGTCGATCACTATGTGCCTATTTTGGTTAAATTTACTTTTTTTTTCTGCCTGCCACGGGAAAATAATACAGATTATGAATCTATCCCAGAAAGAAGCATGGCCCTCTCACAGTCCCTACAGTAGTAGAGTTTCTGCTAATCCCAGATTCAGACTTTGCAGCTTGTGGTCATAGGAAGTCCACTGACTGTTGGAAGATAGTAAGCGTTCACCAGTTTTACAGCTAAAATAACTGAGAGTTCGTATAAAGCTAGCTCAGAGCTAGGACTAGCACCTACTTCTGTTATACATGTGAGTGCATACACATATATTTTTAATAGCCTGGTCTCAGTTACAGTGACATACTGAGAATTTAGAAGTGGGTCTGCCCCCCTATCAGCAATACAACACGCAGGGAGGTGTAGGAACAATAATTTCCATAATAAGAGCTCCAGATACTTTGTTCAGGGGAAGAATGCATGTTAAAAAAAATATTTTGAGTCCAGTTCTTGCAAATTATTCCAGATGGATCATTATTACAGCAGTTATGTTTTCTGTAACCATTTTATTCTGGTCAAGGACAAGGACAAATCATCAGCATCACTATGCTCCCTCTGCATGTCTGCTTTACCCCCTAGTGATGTGCCATGAGTGTGTTGCTCTGTGTAGGGTGACATAGGAATGCCAAGCTCTTACAACGTGTTCTGTGGATCTGCAAGCTGCAAGGTCACAGGCAGCTGCTAATCCACATGGAGATGAACAGCAATTGACAAAAATGAGTGTAGGGACTTGGAAATAATGGACAGAATCACAAACCTCAGCTGCTGGAGTTTTAGTACAAAGCACAGTATTTATGGGGGAAAAAATCCAACGATTCTTCTTTACTGTGACATTTTTATATGCATACATCTACTCTCTTTTTCAGTACAGGCTGAGACAAAGTTAGGGTGTTTGTGAGGCTGGTAGTAATGCCTGTATGGCCAGAGAGCAGAAGACTCCCTTGGGGCAGGAGGCTACAATTCAGAAAGTAGTTATTATTCTTGAAAGCGTAACTCTGAAGCTCATGGTAAAACCAGGACATTTGTTTATGTGCATCAGGTCCCTAAACTGATTAATGCTTACTATAGTGGAGATTTATGGAACTTTCTTTCTAATAGCCCTTCCGTGAGCCCACTACAAGATGATTTTTGCACTTTCTAATTCTGTCATCACAAGCTCTTCACTCTTTCATACTACAAAATGTCAAAGCAGGTCAAAGCTGTCCACTAAACCTTGTTATTATTTATTTATCACACTATAGCAACACAGAAAAATGGTAGAGCACAGGCAAGGAACAAAATGGGATTCCAGCCTCTCATCACCACTTACACCTACCTCCTGCCATCTTGGCATCCCTGCATTGCAGGTTGCCCAGCAGGTACAATCAGACAATATTTAGAACCACCAGCTTTTTACAATGTGGCAGGTTCCCTGATTGTTGAACACGAGTGGAAATTTTTAAGCTTCTGAAATGCAACTCTAATTTTGACATAAACTCTAAAACTCTTGCTTCTGTAATACGGGTAAAAATCCAATACATAAAAACTTCTTTGTTAAAATTGAGGAAGTCAAAAGGGCTGAGAAATTCGACAAACATCCACTTATGCCTATCTCTTGGATACCTTCATTAGGATCTAACAGATTTATGAAAGAAGTGATAACAAATAGGGCTCTGAACTAAGAAGAAAGAAAGCAAGAAAAAGAGAGGGGAAGTACAGGTTCAGTGCCTATTAATTGCCTTGCGATACGATACAGCCCTCTGCACTTGTGGTAAGTCCTGTTTTAGAAACATCCGTGCAGACAACGTTGGAAGATCATGATACCCTTATCCATACACCTGCAACAGCTAATAAAATAACGTCAACTTTCTGTGAATATTCAGCGTTCTTTTGTTAATAAAAAGGAAGGGGCTGTAATCGACAGCTATTATGTAGGCTGACACCAACTCTTCAAGTCCTCTAACAAAACAAATAACTGTCTGTGAATTGTATCGCTAATGAAAGTTAGGTAGAAGGAGGGAGGCAGACATCACAAACACCTTCATCTCACTCAGGCCCCACCCAGAATACCAGTTATCCAATTACCAGACTAACTCTACAGTAGGCACAATCTTAACTAGCCCTTGCACAAAAGGACTATGTGACTACTTCATACATGTGTCAGAGCACTATGACTCAATTGTCTCAAAACAATGCATGGTAGGGCCCCTAATTACTCTGTTGTCTCAAATAAGGTGTGGCATTACCTGGTCTGAACAGACAGGGTGGTGGCTTCGATGGCCTTGATAGGTCTGGAGGAAAGCTGCTGGCCTGGCAGAATAGCTTAACAATGAAAAGAGGTAGTTTCTGGGGAGGTGGGAATTCCCTCTTTCCTTATTTTAAAACCACTGCAACAGTGCCGCTGCAGGGCCAAGGGTTTGCCTCTGCACACACCTCACTCATGTAGGACCACAACTTCTGGGGTCCATGCGTTGCATTTACCAGAGAAGACCCTGCTGGAATGTACACCCACCACCAAGAACTCGTACTATACCTATAAAAATCCTTGCTGTATCCAAGGAGTGATACCTTTTTCTCTTACTTGTGGTTGTCTCAGATGCCAACACGTTCCTCCACAAGCATTTGGCTACTACAGCCAGAGTTCTCAGAGGCAAGGCCAGCTACATCCCTGTTCTTCTTTAAAACCACTTACTTCTTAGCTCAATCTTTCCCTCTATATGCTTTCCTTTCCTTTTTCTTCCCACTTTCCTTCTGCTCTGGTCCATTCCCAAGAGTTTTCACTGGTTCTAACAAATAATTTGAGGAAAAGGAGCAGAAAAGCAGTGGTACTCCCAGACCTCCAGTAGATGCTGAATATGTGTGCCTTTTAAGCTACCAAAGTTAATTTTATTTAACAAAGTTGCTGATCTTTTCCAAATAGAAAATTGTGATTGTCCTCATAGTCACACAGTCTTGGCACAGCTCCCTAATATACAAATGTAACATAATGTCTTCTCAGCTAAAATCATAGAATCACAGAATCAACCAGGTTGGAAGAGACCTCCAAGATCATCCAGACCAAGCTAGCACCCAGCCCTATCCAGTCACCTAGACCATGGCACTAAATGCCCCATCCAGACTTTTCATATAATCTAATTTCAGTGGTATAGATTCAGAAACTGATAGAAAAATATTTGTGCATAAAACCAATCAGATTTAAACAACATTCAAACAGAAAATAAACTGTTTCAGTTATTTTCTGACATAAATAATTATGATTCAAAATATTGAAGTTACATAAGTTTTATCATTATGTATGAAGTTGCATTATTAAATGAAACAGGAAATCTGAAGCTTGGATCTAACCTTGTAGGAAGGCTTTTTATCATTTAAATATGATTTGAAGGAGGGGAAGGCTCTCTTGCATGTTACTGTGGTCTGTTTCATCTTTAATTTAACCCTTTGTGCATTTTGCAGAATGAACAGGAGTTGTGCACTTCAAAGAAAGAGATAAATTTGATTAATTCAGTTTGGTTAAAAAGCAGGAAATTTTCACTTGCTATCATATTATTCACCATAAACCAAAATCCCTGTTTATAATTGGTTGCACGTGTTTTCCAAGGACTCCACTGTAAAGAACAAGAACTACAGAATCGCAGAATGTTAGGAGTTGGAAGGGACCTCTAGAGATCATTGCGTCCAAACTCCTTGTCCAAGCAGGCTCATCTAGGGCAGGTTGCACAGGAATGCACCCATGTGGGTTTTGAAAGTCTCTAGAGAAGGAGACTCTACAACCTCTCTGGGCAATCTCTCCTAGTGCTCTGTCACCCTCATTGTAATGAAGTCTTGAGGTGGAATCTCCTGTGTCCTTGCTTGTAACCATTGTTCCTTGTGCTATCACTTGTGGGCACCAGTGAAAAGAGACCATCACCTTCACCCTGACACCCACCCCTCAAATATTTATAGACATTGATAAGATCCCCTCTCAGTCATCTCAAGACTTAAACAGCTCCAGTTCTCTCAGTCTTTCTTCATGGGAGAGACATTCCAGTCCTGCAATCATCCTGTAATCCTCTGTTGGACCCTCTCCAGCAGTACCCTAGCTCTTCTGAGACACAGTATTCCAGGTGTGGTCTCACCAGGGCAGAGCAGAGGGGGACATATACTCTCCATTTACCTGTGGGAGCCACAGGCACTTCCAGAATTATTTGCTTCTGAGGACGGACAGCAAATATTTAGGTCCTGTCTTCCCTCAGAGATTCTTTTAAGAAACAGTAACTTTCTCTTCAGTCATTTAATAGGTCATGGGTGCTTTAAATAGCAATCTCAACATCATCCACTCCTAGATGGAGCACAAAACAATCCAGAGGCATTCAACTCACGACTCACTAAACAGACTGGGAAAGAGCTTCTTTTACTGTGGTATCAGCCTCATACCTATCACCACCCATGCAAGACACCCTTCCTTCAGTGGTGTCTCAAGCACCCAGAAACCAGCAGTAGGAATCATGTTACCCTGAAAGTCCCAACACATGGAAACAGAACCTGAACATTTCTCACGCTGCAGTGGAAAGGTGGAAAGGTTTTATCTTCATTAAATATATTCATGTCAATGGAATATAGATACTGTCAGTTATATGGGTTTGGAGTTATCTAGCATGAGTAAAGTAAATGACCATCCTTTGTATGCTGGTCACATCAGCTGAGATCACAGCTTGCCATAACTCATTTCATTAAATCCTAAGATATAGTAGCTGAGTATCTGAATCTCTTTAATTAAAGTTAATATGCCACTATAATTTATACAACAAGATTTTAACCTGTTTTTTCCAAAATTCTGCAAGAAAGATAGCCTAAGCAATTAAAACTGAACAGTCTTAGCCACTCTTTAAGTTGACAGAATAGTCTAAGAAAAAGTAGTCTGAATCATGTCACTATTGCTCAAAGCCATTACATTTCACTGTCCTATTTTTAGACTTTTTTTTTAAGTGAAAAACTGAAAATTGAGAAGTTAAGATGAATAAGAATATTGAAGATTTTCATTAGAAGATGTATTTTAGAACAAAAAGGCAAAATTTACTTGAGTCATGGGTTAAAGTTTGTCCAGGTAAGCATCTGAGATGTTGATGTTTTAGAATTATTTCAACATATTTTGTTTTATTTTCATTTAAAAATACTATTTCTATCTTTGGAGTCTGCTATCTCATCTGTTTCTGCTGTATAAAGAATTGCTTGGGTTTGAAACTCTTTTCATTTTGTTTCTGCTTTACTTCCTTTTCTTCTGAGTGTGGAACATATCTAATGTTGGAGACAATCAATTCAGTCCAGTGACTCCTTGTATTTATATTCATATGCCATCTACAAAGCATTTATGAAAAAAAAAAACAACAAACTTGAAAAATAATTCCTGCTTATCAGGCATATTTATTACATTTAGCCAATGTAAAGGAGGAAGAGAGAAAGTGCAAAATTATTTTGAAAGTTATTTCTGTATTTCCAACCCATAAGCCATGTGCTATAGATTGTGAATTTCCACTTACAGCACTGTCATCAGTTTAAAAAAAAATTAAAAATTAGTGTCCTTTGTTTATTTGGCCATTTTCAAATCAATTCAACTGAGAGCAGCTGCATTAAAATTGTTGCTGAACTGTTTTGCAGTGGAATTGCTTTTGGCTGGCTATAACCATTAAACAGGCTCTCAAGCTGGCTGCAAAACAGGCTGAACTTTTGGGGGTTTTTTTGATTGGTGTTTTGGTTTTTTGGTGTTTTGTTGTTGGTGGTTGGTTGGGTTTTAGCATCTGATTTTCTTCCAAAACTTTCAGCACTTCCTTTTTCAGATTAGGCTGTGAAGTGTGAGAATTTTCTTCTTATCCCTCCTACTCTTCACCACCCTCAGGCTTTCAGCTATTGCTTAAGAAGGAAGTTTGGAGGAGCATGTCAAAATTAATAATATAGACTATATACACAATACAGTGGATCTGAGATGTACAGGGAAAACTTTGTCTCAGGACAGCAAGGATACATTCCTTTCAATGACTGAGTGGCTGGGTCACTTTAGATAACTTCTGCCACTTCTTAGTGCCATCCTTCTGTTGCCCTTTTGCCTGCCTTTCCTAGATAAGTGACAAATTCTTCAAGACAAGTCTTATTTCTTGCCTTACATTCATCTTGCCCAAGTTTAGACACTTCACATTTAGACATCTCTACCTGAGATGATCCACTTACTGGAGAGAAGTGTTCAGGAGGTGATTTATATGACCAGTGCTTGACAGCTAACAGGACTGCACAGAAGCATCCTGAGTTCTCTGCTCTGTTTATTATAAAGGTAACTTGTCATTAGTAACTCAGGCAAAGACATCCAGATTCTAGTCACAGACATGAAAGCATATAAAGTCTCTGCAATACAGCCTGCATGACCTTTTAGACACTTAATACAACTCTTTTTCAGTTTTATTTGAATGTGTTTGGACTTCCTTTAGTTGAGCAGGTGTACTTTTCATTTTAAAGTCACAATTCATTAGACAATCAAAAGGGGGGAAATTATTTTGTGCTGCAGCACCTTGCATGAAGCAGGTCTTTGCAGCACATTCAGCCACCCAGGAAGGTAAGAGTGAGATTCCACTTATGCAAAATTAGGCAGCTGGGTTGAACATGTTCTGAAGAAGGGAGGATTTGAAACATCATGTGAAACAACAAGTATTTCCTACAACATTCTTCAGAAGTAGCTTCCCCTTAGCCTGTGCTTAATTTTTTTCCTGGAAAAAAAATCAAACCAACAGGTTTTGAACACTCTTATATATAGTCTCTGACAAGATAAGAAGTTAGATCTCATTAGTTTTGCCTGCTTGATGAACAGGGTTATTTTGCACTTGGCTGTGCCTGGTTTTGCAAGCACTCCTTTACTGAACCACGGTACAGTTACTATTGCTTGCACAATTGAGTTTGTTCAGTTGCCAGCCTTGTGTGATAACAGCCTGCAGCCTTATACTACTTCCCCTGCTTTCACAACTCAGCAGAATCTGACCCATTGGAACAAAGCCAGTTACAAGCAGATGCTACCACAGTATTGTGCAGCCCAGATTACCTATCATGTAGATAGGTAACATATTGGTACAGTCCTAAAAAGCCTCCAAAAGCATCAGACTGTGAAACAAATCCTGGGCCTCTGCCCACTTGCTCACCATTTATTTTCAAGGTGGCTTTCAAAAATCTGGTGACACAACTTCCTATGCCTTTATGCAAAAAGGTCCTCACAAAGACATTGCCTTTCTCTTTTGGTGAAGGAAAAACAACTACTAGGGAAAATTCAGTCTGATTCACTGGCAGTACAACTCTATAAAGGTGAAGCAACACAGAGTGGACAGATTAAAATACGACACATCAAGGCAAAGCACAGCTCAGGGGCATCTGGCCCTTTACTGACCTACTTTAACAACTTCTAATTTGCACCTTAATTTTCTTAAGTACATTTGCATTTACAGTAGCTACACACTCACATTTGTATTCATCTAACACAACCAGTTATCCTAGCGCAAAATACCTCAGTGAGTCTCTAGTAAGCATTAACCCCAAGACTGATGGTTACATTCGTCTTCTGCTCAGCAAGGACACTGGGCTTTCTTGAGTTTGGGGTGCATGCAGTAGCTCAATAGAAAGAAGAATGAATAGCTTAGAATCTAATCTTGTGGGGTTTTCTTTATTTATTTGTTGGGGTGTTTTCAGCAATACTTTTTTCATAGAAATTATGTCAATTCCAGAACACAAATTTTGTATGGAATTAGAGAGTTGTGTCCTTGATTATGTCTAAAACAGGCAAATTGATCTGTGTTAATCTTGCTTCTCCAGAATGATAACAGGCTTAGTCCAGATGTCAAACTTTTAGAATGACAGAGATAAAATAAACTAACTAGAAGCAGCTTTATAATGTATCTTGGGATAAATAAGCATGAATTTTACTCAGTGCTGTCAGTTGCCACGGCAGAACCAAAGTACATTCCTGTATAGCTCTCTACGGTTTTCCAAAAGTCAATTGCTCCCCTCAGCATTGCAGGGAGCATATTGACTTTGATGTGAAATTATGCATTCAGGATATCCTTGTGAGAACCACAAAGTGACTCAGGAATGACAGTTCCCACTGATCTTATTGTAGACCATGCTCTTAAATCACTTTCAGGCTTTGAAGACTCATCTATATTTTGAACACCCACATTTGAAAGATTTATCCATGACCATGGAGGCAAAAACACCAAGTACAATCAAGTTCTTTAGATACCAAACAGTAATTACAGGTTTGGGGGATAGAGGGCCATTATTGTTTTGGGTTTGGTTTTTGGTTGTTTTTTTCTAACTTAGATTAGTAGTGTTGACTTTCCTTTCCCTTGGGGATAAATTGTCTATATTTAGAATCAAGTTTTAATAGTGGAGAATTTAATTATGAATGGAGATGTCTATACATTCACATACATGGACTTAACATCTGTACATGGTTAAAGTCTTCATAGTTCTAAAAAATATTTCATAATTAAATATACAGTGAACAAAGGGAAGGCATAAACTTCATAATGGAAACCTGTGGCGTGATGTAGGAATTATCTGAATATAGTCGTGCTCTGAATTTGTCAGCAAAACTTCACTGAACTCAACAGAAGTTTTTTGTAAACAAGCAGTAAAGAGCTTATGTTGTTTCATATAGTACAACAAATTTAATCTCATAAAGTAGTTTATTAAGTTAATGGTCTAACTTAAACCCACTTAGCTATGGTGCAATACTATAGCCATAGAAGTACAATAGTTTAATTGTATGGGAGTCCAAATACAAATGGCATTGAATGTATCTTTTTAGCCAGCCAGTTCCTGCCACAAAAATGCACAGGAAGTTCAATGGCACTTAAAATACAAACATTAACATTGATTATTAGTGACTACATAATTAAGCCTTGTTGTGCAGATGCTGTTCTCTCACAAGCCCCCAGGAAGTAAGCTGCTGCCCACAAGGCTCAGATAGGCATGCAAGAAGTCCCCAGGGCTGCCAGCACCACTGCAAGGCCCTATACCCTCTTCTGCAGTCTCTGAACTCAGTTTAGATCCTGACAACTGCTTACCCACCACCACCAAGAAATAGAGTGATCCCTGCAAGCAGATACTTGCCTGTCCCCATACTCACCCTAGCTCTTTACTCATATGGCAGGTTGCAGTTGTGACTGGCTGGCTGGAGGTCAGTAATGCTGAGGGAAGCAAGCACTCGGGGGTTTCACTCTTGCTTCCCTCCCCATGAAGGGTGGGGAGGTTCATCTCTTAAGGAACTAGTAGAAATTTGGTTCTATATCTGACTTTCAATGGCTGCTAAAGACAATGCTTAGTGTAAAGCCCGTGCAACACCATCTTCCTCTCACAAACAAAACACGGTTTTTGGAAGTGAGGTGGAAATTTTCACAATTACTTTAACAATTTTAGACTCCTCAGAAATATATGAGAAAATCTGCCCCAAAAGCTAGAGCATAATAATATTTCATATACTGAGACAAAATTAATATAAGATGAGATGACTCTTTCATCACAGCAGGAAGACTGGAGAAAAAAAGCCCTGAATATGGATCAAGGTTTTGGGTATTTAAGAGGGCAACTCAGGTGCATGTGGTGTTGAAGACATGTTTATCTTGGATTGAGATTAAAAAGTTCTGTAATCAAGACAGGCTCTTGTAATGTAATGATTTCCTCCAAATTATGAATAACTCAAAGACACACTAAGTCCCCCAAGCTTTTTTTTCCCTTTCTTGAAGTAGCACCTATACACTAAACCCTTGAGGGAAGCAATTTTGTCTCTTTTAAACCTAGAATTTATAGATGCTGTAAATATTATGAGCATATTTGAATCTCCATATTCAAATAATTTCAAAGGTGGCAGTTACATCCCTGAGTCTTATTCAGGAAATAGACATTTTCTGTCATACACTATTATTCTCTGTGTAACATTAGAGTAAAGGATTCACCTAATTCTTCATGAGAAGCAAGGATTAGGATACACCATAGCTACAACTAGCATGATATTTTCCTATTTTAATTATTCTTTACTTGAAAGATGCTAAAATACTTTGAAAGGTCTCATTCACAATCAAATCTTTGTCACTTTGCTCAAAACCAAAGCAAGGCAGGTTGAGCTTCAAACAGCAGCTCACGATAATTGGTAACAACACTGAAGTTAATAGGGACTCTGATCTCACCAAGCAAGAAAGAGGTCCAATATATCTATAGAGGAACAAAACCATCAGAGATAAAACACTCAGACACCGCCTACCTTGGACACTGAAACAAAGCTGCTTTCTCTTAAAGCTGCTGAACGTGCCATTGCTCTTCCCACAGCATTGCAAAACATAAATTTATCTATATATAAAAATCTGGACTTACACTCGCCATCACCTCAGCTCTGCTCTAGACAGGGACAGTCTAGCTCCACAGGCACTTGAAAACCTGAGATGGATGCAAAGTTCCACAAACAAGACAATGGTCACGTAAATGTTTGGCTTTTTTTTAATGAGATAATCTGCTTGGACCTTCAGCTAGAGATAATTCTGGCAAGTGATATAAAAATATCATGAAGGACATCAAAGTGGCAAAGCAGACAGATGTGGAAAGGCTGACCTTCAGGAAGAGATGAGAGATGGACTAGTCACTCTCTTCGTGGTTGGCCAATGACACATTAGCAGACATAATATTTAAGTCATTCTCCTTGTGTGTTGCCTGTTGTTTCTGGCTTCTGTGTCACTGATTTCTATGAAAATTGGCTGATCAGGACTCTTTCCAGCATCCATCCCTGTGCCCTCCAGAATCCTGCTACCCTTTTCCCTGCGATCCAGAGGTGATTGCTTAGTCTTTTAAGGAATGCACTTCATGAGAAAGTACAAACATTGATAACAGAGGTCAGCTCTCTCCCCTCCCCAAGCTACAAATATTTTTGGTTTTTTTTCACTGTTAGTGAAATAATTGCATTAAAATGTCATTATTTTAATGTTTCCCTGCTACATAAACCTTTCACCTAAAAGTCACAAAAGGCTTTGTCCTGGCAAATATTGTTACTTTTAAGACACTTAGTAATAACAGTGGTATATGACACAGTTCACAAATAAAACTCAAAACCACAGATTGTACTCCTTGAATTCAATTATGACTATCTTAGGCTTTCCCATTTCTGACACTTAAAAATTTGGGGAAAAAGTCATTTTTCTCTCCCAGACCCATTTAGCTCATGTTTTACTAATAGTACCAGTAAGACACTGTGTAGTGAATAACAGGACAAATGAAATCACATTAAATGGAGATTTAAAAAAAATCATTTTAACAGTCTACATTGTGCTAAGTTTACAGCTTTGAGTTATTCAAGACTATAATATCAGCCAAATGTTTTCAGTCAGACACCTAAGGGTATGTTGAAATGCCTTTTTTTCAGGGAACAGTGATTTGAACGGAAGCTGAGCACTTCTCTGACTGCAGGCCAGTGTGGATCCAGCCCCTAGGTCCCTTCCTATGGGAACACTAGGCAAAGAGACCTTTTTTCAAAGGAGGTCAGCCTTTGAAACACGAACTGACCTTCAGCAACCAAGACTCCCCTCTCTTTTGCAGTCTTCTTGCACTTTCTATTAGAAAGCAACTCAGCAGGGTATATTCTAATTCTCATCTGCTAAACGTCCTTAAAAGCCTGGAGTTGTTCCTGTTTTCACTATAAGACAGGAACTGAGTGTGTTTGAGAGACACAGGACTGTCACTCAGCTCTTCTTCCTTTGCCTTTCCCAGATATGGTTAGTTCTGCTATCAAACCTAATCTATTTCCGTGGTACCTGAGCAATTTTGATCATCAGTGATAGAAAGTAGGAACTCCCTGTGTGTTTCTGGGAAATTTGGGGGGCGAGGGGGTGGAAACAAGGGTACAAGCCAGTATCCTGGCTCATTCAGCTTGGTGCCATTTCTCAGGGGGAGGAGGAGCAGATGTCAGTGTCAGAGGTGCAGCTGCTAACAGAAGAGGTAGAGACAGATCTTCTACTATTGTCATTTCTAGGACAAAGGAGAAAATTAGAAGGCACAAGCTGGAAAGAATGGTCTCAAGTGGGTTGAGATCCCACATCCCAGCCTCGGATCCAGACTTGTAGCCAGCTGATAGAGTCAGAACTTGTACCCTAAACAAAGACAGACTTCCTTTCCTACTCCCATACGTGGAAGCTGCTTAGAAAAGCCCCACATCATAAATGAATTGTGACGTCCAAAGTGAGACTAGTGCTTTTCCCCACAAGAGCAGCTGCGCTTTTATGGAGGTTGATAGGTGAGGAAACGGAAAAGTTTTACATTCATTTAAAACTAAGCCACAGAGCTTTCTAAATCAATATTGGTGCCCTCAAATCTCAGACCAAAAAATACCTGTCAAAGAAAAAGAATGGCTGTTCTCGTCATTCTGGCCATCAAAGTTATTTTGATCAAGCCTGTGTGTATTTTTAATAACGATTTTCCTTCTCCCCCAAAGTCTTGTTATTCACTTGAAGGTAAAATTATACAAAAAGAGGAGCAACTTTCTGAAAAACTGAGAGAACCTCTGGGACAAGATCAACCAGTATTTTGTCAGCTAAGGATCTTGAATTATAGTCACAAAAGGCACTATGAGCATGGATTTTCACAATACAAATAGCTTAAAAATATTTATTTTAACAACATATAACAGCGGCAAGTCTAAAATAAATCACAGTTTACCCTTTCATTGCCACCTTTAATATTAATTATTGTGAAGATGATATATTTTGGGTTCCCAAGTCCCTGTGTAAACAGATGGGAAAGAATTCCTCAGTGCAATGAAAAGCCTCCACGGGAAAAAAAAAAATAGAATTTGAACTTAAAGAAAAGAATAATCCTGAAATTATCTCGAAGTGTTTCACATGTCTTCTAAGACGTACCACGATTTAAAGAAGAAACCTCTACCAAAACTAGATTGGATTGAGGAGAGGAGAAAGCAAACATTCCAACCGCTTTGTCACACTAGTCTTGTAGCACTACTCCCACTGCAAAACAATGGCCTACCACAAATATTCAATGTTTAAAAACAAAACAAACCCAACACTTTAAGAGGTGTTACTTTTGATTTATAAATACCTGCTATTCAGTTTAGAATACGTGCTAATGTCAAAAACTGAAAGACTTCTGTCCTTGGCATGGACAAAGTTACGGATTAGGCACATATTTTAATGGATAAACCCGCATAATAGAAGAGATAACAACAAAGAACTGCTACACACAAATCAGTCACAACATTATTTCAAACAATATGAGTGCATTTAAAGGGGAGGAGGCTGCTGGTCATGCTTCATATTTCTACTTGTATTTATACACTGGTAAATCATACATTTATTTGAATACCTCATGCATGCTATTCCCAGAAATATGACTAAGAAGAAAATTAAATACTACAAGTTATAGCAGGAACTTTTTAATCTAACTTTGTTATTATTCAGAATTCTACTTTATGATTTCACAATTACAAAATGTAGTTGTCCTGAAATGAAATCCTGCAGGAATTCTGTTTAAGCTATTTAAAAAAAAAGACAGTGACATAACAGAGATCAGAATATGACCTGTAACAGTTAGACAGCCAAGAGTTGCACTATAGGAGGCAGCTACCTCCTAAAAGAACTGTCACAGAATAGGAAGTTTACAGATTATTGTCCATAAGAACATGGAGCACAATTTGTTGTTTAAAACATTTATGGCATTTAGTGCATTTGTTATGGACCAAAATTTTAAATATTCTCTTAAGTTAAAAGAAAAATAATTTTACATCCATTTGTGTTCGTAAGCCTGTTTCTAAAATATAACTTATTTCTCAAGTTTATCAAATGCTAAACGAAAAGGGTAGGTTTTCATCACAGTGCCACACAGTTTTTCACTATAAACTATATTTAACGTGACGGTAATAAAATAATAAACATATGATATAGTCTATAAATGCAGACAAACAAGCATGACAAAATGAAAGAGCAGAGAAAAGACACACATCATGCACTCATTGAAGACGACTGCTCTAACATTCTGCTGTTTCTTCTGTTCTTTATGAAAAGCTGTTCCAATTAATTAAATACCTCTGCATCAGCCAAACCAACATCTTATGACAGCATTTACACTAGAAACAAAAACCAGTGGAGATTTCACTTCTGGCCCCCCCCCCCAAAAAA
Source organism: Tricholaema leucomelas (assembly GCA_013400475.1). Taxonomy (NCBI): domain Eukaryota; kingdom Metazoa; phylum Chordata; class Aves; order Piciformes; family Lybiidae; genus Tricholaema lacrymosa; species Tricholaema leucomelas. The sequence continues at coordinate 290,216 of WAAF01013988.1, forward strand.
ACGCTCTCAAACTCCCAAGTAAAATTTTGTGGATCAGAAAGATATTTTTCCAGTTTAAAAACAGGTAATTTTCCTTTTACGGCAATGCCACCAAAATGGGGGAATAACTGCCTCTAAACTGTCTCCATTAGTATGCAAATACAGGGATGTACATGTGACACATGATGTCAAGAATTCTATTTCATTTCTTACAGCTGAAGGAACAGAATATAGATGCTGCTGCTATAATAGGGTTTGAAGTGGAGTTATACATACCTGCCCATACCAACTGTATTCCAGCATTGTAACCTCAGTGATCACCACGTCTTAGAATAGTCAGAGCAAATTCGTGAATATCAACTGCTTCATGTAAGACAAAGCCTATGACTATGCTGCTTCTTTCCCTTTCAAGGAAGTGTGCTACAGTCTACAACTTTTTACTTAGCCACCAGCACTGCTACAATCATAGCTTTGTTGAAGTGTTGTGCTCTTGCAGCTAAAACCTGTTGATAATGAACCTGAACCCATTATTTTGAGTCAATGAATTGAAAGAAATAGGGCAAAGAATGAAAGCCACAGGGCCAATTACCAGCATTCTTTGATGTATTACTTGCTAGCACCCACCAAATCACTTTGTGTCTTTGTCTTGATCCCCTCTGTTATTCATTAATTATTCTAGAAGGGTTAGAGTTCAGATAGCTAATTGCACAGACAGTCTTACTTGGTGGGGATTCTCCCTACACTGACACTTTTCCCAACTGTGCCCAGCCACCTTGTATTATGCCAATTAATCCAATTCTTGGCATTTTTGTACAGTCCTCCAGGTTCTTTTAAAGCTTTGCCTACAATATTTTCACTTAGGCTTGTACAACAGAGGCTGGAGAAGCTTTGCAAACTGGATAGATGCTTTACCATTGTCTTCTTCATTCTTTGTGGAAGTCACTGGCCTTAGCAACATTGATTTTTTTCCCCACATGCTTGTCTCTTTATTTACAAGCACAGTGTCTAGTTCTTTTATTGCAATTGTAGAAATGAGAGTTATTTTACAATATATCATTCTTCCTCTCTCTGCTCCTCCTCACTCCTCATTTTTTTTCAGAAAGAAATCTTTGTTGTACTGAGAGGTAGATGTTGCTTTACAACTGAAGAGATAATTTCTAGCAGTAGTTTTGCAGTTAACAAAAGGAAAGATCACATTTCTTTGTTGATAGTAGTGCTAGGAATATTTCCATGCCCAAAATTTCACAACAAAAGAAGTAATAAATTGTAATAAAAATACAAAAGGAAGTGGGGGAGTAAGGGGAGAAGAAGACATTTTTAAAAAGAGAGAAAGTTTCTGTTCTGTAAGGTCAAAGCCCAGACTATTGTTCACAAACTTAGCTACTGTTCATGGGCTTCCAAATCCAGAAAATGGACATTTAGGAGTTTGTTCATTTTCTTCCAAAATGAGAAAAAAGTTATCTATGTAATGTGCTTGGTCACTAGTCCCATGGGCTTTACTCTGCCACCATAGATCATCACACTCCAGCTCTTACAACCCTAGAAAATCAGAGATTTGAGACAATATTTTAGGGGCACAAATCAGAAGGGTCACTGTTAGGATCAAACCTATTCATAATTAGGTATATCCTACTTTTTAAGTAGTTCCACTGCAGGCAATGTCAGCAATTTTAGGTCCTCATAGTCACTGCTGTGTGACTGGGAACTGTAAAATCAATGGCTCTACCTGAAAAGCTGGAAGCTAAAGAATAAAGGTAAAACCGGGCCCTCAGAGAGTACTCTTGAGATTCACTATGCACACAAAAGAGGTCCTGTAAGAAAGCAGTTGATGAAATAAGCAAAAAACAGCCACAGAGAACATATTCTAATTAAGTCATAATATAAGTAGCTAAATAATTATCCAACTATGCAATTATTGTTTGTTGTTTGTTTGTTTTTTTTCAGAGACACCAGCTAGTTTTTTTAACATTAGACTGCAGACATTAGAGTGTTTAGGAAATTTTACCCAAGGAATATCATCCTCAAATTACACTGAACAGCCATTACAATGAGTTAAATGTGAATACTGAAGGCCAAGATGGGGGGTTGGGGATGGGGGAAAGATTTTGTAACAAATCTGTTCTTCAAAATTAGCAGTGTTTAGCACTCCAGGTGAATGCTAATCTCCATTTGCAGGTAACAGAAATCCAATATCCTTCAAGCAACCGGATCAAAAGAATAGTTCGATAATTACAGGAGTTTCATATAAGAATCTGTAAAACACCCAGGAGCTTAGAGTAGTTGAGGAAGATTAAAGAAATAAAGTTTGTTTATAGATTTCATTTTTCTGCCACAAGAATCTAAATAAGCTTACGATGGTGCTTCTTTCTGTATACAAAGTCCAGACAGAAAGTTATTAATTACAGCTCTGTGACAGGAGATATATTTTACCTATAGATTCAGAACCACTCAAGCTCCATCTTCAGGCGAATGGTGTGCAAAATATTTCTGTTAGTCTAACTAAAATAGTGTCTCTGACCTCACTTCTCAGACTGACCTATTGACTGGCCTGATGCAAACCCCATCATCCATGAATTCATACTTATGAAGTGTTCAATTTCAAACTTGGTTTCATAAGCTACGTTAGTATCAAAACTAAAGAGCAAGAGTTCTGCAAAGCAATTTATTTGTACATTGTTGTGTCCATGCACAAAATACGGATCTTCCACACTCCACGACTTGACTTTGTCTTCATTAAATAGACCAAATATAAGGTTTCTGTCATATTAATACATAATTCAGGTAAATCAGATATCAAGTTATTTCTCTTCAAAGAACAGTTAAATTTGAATATTTGAAAATGATGATAGTTTATGGAAATAGGAGAATATTTTCTAACTCTAAAGCAGAAGAATACCTTGAGTGCAGACTAAAACATTCCCAAAAATGATTCCTTAAAAGGCACAGAGATTTATGACAAAAATATTACCAAAATTGGTTTGGGGAAATCTAGCCTCCAGTTTCTGAATCCCTTGATAATACGGAATATATTATCTAAAAGGGGGAACCACCATATATTTTCTTATCAGTAACTGTGCTGAGGAACACTTTCACCAGGTACAGGAGGCTAGGAGGAACTTGGGTCTTCTGAGATCTAACTTCAGAGAACTAAACACGGATTATTATCCATCTCTCAGGATGTGACTGCCTGCTCCCACTAGTTTCTCCATTCTCACCTGAAAAACACAGCTGGCACAACCACTCGCATTGCTGCTAAACGTCAATATCACACAACCCTCAGCTGTGAGGGCATCTGACCACACAGGCTAATGCCCCATTCCCCTGAATCACTTCACAGCATTTAAAACAGGGATGAAATAACTCTGAGACAAAACTGAAGAGAATTTTCAGGCTCTGTACACCAGATAATTTCTATACATCCACTTTCTAAATTTCTAAATATTGCTTTTTTACCTTGCAGGATCAAATAAGAACTACTTTGCTCAGAGTCCTAGTTTTTAAGGAAGATTTCATTGTTACAGAAATATTTCAGGATTTCTCATAATCCCTAGGCCCACTCACTGAAGTGAGCCCCAAAGCCGAGAACAGTTCTTTACTTTGGATAGAGCTCCAGCTATTTCTCTAATATAGTAAAGTGAAAGATTGCCAATAGCACTTAAACAAACATGCAGCTTAGGTATCTGTACTGAATGATTACTGCTATCCTCTCCACTTTTTTCTGTACTGCTGAATTTGACATTGAGACTTTAGAAGTCTAAGATCTGCTTTCTGTCAATAAAGTCCTTTTCAGCTGCAAGGCCCTTAAGGAAGTGATTCACTATGTCTGTATAATGATTTGCACACTGGGGCACTGATCTGGTTGAAGAAATCAGAATTATCCAATAACTTCTGACTGCAAGCTCTTTCAGTCACAGCTGAGGCTTCTGAAAGTGCTCTGTTGCTGAGGTCAATTAACAATTCCCTACAACTTCCACAGGAGCAGCCCAGCGCAGAGGTCTTTCAGAAGTCCCATCTCATGTGTGGCTAGCTAAGATGGAAATCTTCTAGACTCCTTTCTCTACAAAAAGAAACAAAACCAACAGTACGTAACAAAAAATATTTGCTTTTTGTGTACTCAGGAAGAATAGAAACTCATATAGAAATGTTTATGAACATCTGAGGGCTGGTCAGGACCAGGGGGGACAGACTCTTCTCACTTGCTCCCTGTGATAGGACAAGGAGCAATGGGTGTAAGTAGCAGCGCAAGAGGTTCCACCTCAACACAAGGGGGAACTTCTTTGCTGTAAGGGTCACAGAGCACTTGAACAGGCACCCCAGAGAGGTTGTAGTCTCCTTCCCTGGAGACTTTCAAGGCCTGTCTGGATGCATTCCTCTGTGATCTGTGTGGTCCTGCTCTGGCAGGGGGGTTGGAGTCGATGATATCCTTGGGTCCCTTCCAACTCCTAATATCCTGTGATATCCTGTGATATATAGACAGTCTTATTATGGCTTACAAATTAATATTTAACTCTTAAATTAGAACACTTTAATAAAGGGTCGCCAAGAACCATGCCCTAAGCTAAACTTGCAGTAGATAAGGGATACAGTAGCGAACAGGAAGAGGGGTTAATTCCCTACAAAAGCAATTGACGAGAACTTGAAGAAAAACACAAACAGCAATGAAATTACTCACATACAAAGTCCAAGTTATTCTTGACCATATTATTACCTGCCTGTAAATTATATTACACTGATGGACTTAAGCCTGGGTATCTGAACCTTATATGAACTGAGCATCATTAGGCTAAAGCCACACGATATTCCAAGGTGGAAGCAAATTAGAAATCTCTCAGTAATACAATAATTAAGATACATCAAGGATTATATCAACTTTCTTCCTAAATTAATTTAAAATGCTGCAGTCCAAGGTTAGCTGTCTGCTAAACACAGAAAAATTATCAGATGGCCCTGGAACTAGTCACATTAATGCATCTGTCTTTTTCTTCTTTCAGTAACATGCACCTCAGTTTTAGGTCCTCTGTCTTAGCTAATAAGAAGCATATCTTATTTAAACAGTGGCAAAATCCTACCATTCTGCTTTGAAATTATTGCCATTGTTTAGGATATTTGCTTTCCTTTTTTTATTCCTCTTTTTTTTTTTTTACATTTTCCATGAACTCTGATGAAGCAAATTATGGATCTCAAATTTTCAAAGGAAAAGGGTACCTATTGTCTCACACAGAACACTGTAAGCATAGCAACTAAACGGAAAACCCAGATCAAAATTGAACATGCTGTTCAAAACCATTGATTTGTTACAATGTATTTCCCTTAAAGATTTCTTACCCAGGGCTCCCAGTTACTCTATTTTGGATTATTTCTCATGGTCACACCTTCCAAGGGTTGATGTTATCTGCTGCCTGGAAAAGGGGCGCCTGAATCAGTGCCCCACATAAGCCCAAGAGCCCACACACACCAGCTGCCCTTGCTCATGACTCTGAGGAGACCCCGTGGTACAATTTATGTTATTTTCCTTACCAACTCGTGTATTTCTACAACACCTATTGAAACTGGCCTGTAGGTTCAAGAATACTGAGATGGGGAAAAAAGAATGGTCAATCCTGAGCAAACAGATGGCAAATACCATTAAAAAGGGCCACATTTCTTTAGGAAGGTGTGTTAAAGATGATCAAATATTGCTGCGTTGGGAAAGTGATGTATGCCACTTTGAAAATGAGCCTCCTGGAACAAAGCTTCACTCTAAGGCATGTTCAAATTTTTCTCATTTAATTTATACAACACAATCTGAAGAAGCACCACAGAATTTATCATAGAATCGTAGAATCAACCAGGTTGGAAGAGACCTCCAAGATCATCCAGTCCAACCTATCACCCAGCCCTATCCAGTCAACTAGACCATGGCACTAAGTGCCTCATCCAGTCTTTTCTTTAACATCTCCAGGGATAGTGACTTCACCAAATTATCCCCATGACAGACAACCAAAAAAAAAAAAAGGAGTTTCATAGCATATACTTCCTTACAAAAACAAAAAATCAAATATTTATTGAATCTAATTAAAAAAAAGATAGAGGTTCTTAGAGGTTCTTATCAAAACTACAAAGCTTTCAAATGATTTCAGAGTGTTACAAAGTCCCCACAGCATCTTTGAATCCTAGAAAAGCTACAAGACCACGATATCTACAATGATACGAAGGTGAATCAGTACAGAAGTAACAATGCTGTTTAAGAAGATATAGTTATTTTGGAAAACCATTGCACTGTCTTCTAAAGTGGAAATTATGTGGAACAACTCTCTAACGATAACATTAACTGAATGGTAAGAATAGACATGACTGAGAATACAACATCAACCTCTTAACAAGTAGAAAACAGCAGTCAGAAAAGGTAGAAGAAGTTTTTCAAGGGCATGTATAAGAGAAAAAAAAGTAGCAAAACACTGATATTAAATACACCAGAAAAATAAAAAACATTAAAAAAAACCCAACCTTGACAAACAGATACTAATGAATCTACACTAAACTGGGTTTTCAAGGTGGTGAATGGAACTTAACTATTAAGTTTCTAAAGTATTAGGATCTGTGCAAACACCACATCAGTGTCTTGTATAATCTAGCTGCTGACTAATATCTAATAACCAAAATTACAGTGATGCTTACTGAAACAAAATGCGTTAAAAATATGTATCATTTTTGCTGAAGTCTTCAAGAACTTTTAACACTTTTAACATTTAATACTTGAGAAAATTCCCTTTCGAATGGGTATTTCACAAACACTTTCTGAAAGAACTAACATGCACGATGAACTTAAGAGCTACAAAGAAAGCCAGTGAACCGAATGGCTGCATACGGCCAACAATGGCAGCAAGGAAACTGCATTAGAGACTAGTAATATGCTTATATTTAGAGGAACATCATAGAACTATAAAGAAAATCCACTTTCATCTTCCAACTGTGAAAGAATTAAGTGCAGAAAGAAATAATTGGTGGTGTAGTTCAGGTTAACTACATGAATGTTACTGACATACCAGAGAGATTTAAGTAGCACTGTAGAATTAAGGAAATTGTATATTGACCTGTTTGCTTCATAATTTGACAATGTAGGCATTTTTGAGAATCTCAGCTTAATGTACCTAAACATCCAATCTAGAAGTTTTATTTGTAACATCTACCTTCTGCAACAATAAGCAGTCAGTCAGTTTTAGGCACTAGCTTTCATGGGCTTTAGATAATAGTGAGGATGTAGTAAATACTATATCAAAACAACCTTAACAGCAATTGTATGTTACTGATTAGTCTGACTTCCAGTTGCTATGAAGGAATCCTTTCTGTAACAAAACTGTTGTTGAGACATTAAGAACAACCTGAGATGAGACTCTTAGGTTGCAGACATTTGGGGGTCATAACTAACTGCTCTTAGGCGTATAGTATCTTATACAACAGAGTGATAATGGACTACTCCTCACAGCTTTTGATTTTTGTATACATTTTCACACATCCACATAAACATATAAATAGATTTTAAGCAGGTACAAGTTATTGGTGGAGGGGGGTGATGTATGTAGGTTATACCAAATAATGACAATTACTGGCATCACCCTTTCTAGTAGATTCTCTTTATATTCTTCTGTCATTTTTGAAAACAAAGTCCAGTTAGACCTCATTTCTTCCAAATCCATGTTCCACAGAGAAGTGCTTTAGTATTGGTTTTTGAATCAATGGGCATAAAGCAAAGAAAAAGGTTTCTATCTGCAGAGGATCATCACATTTTTATAAGCAATACTGCTGTTATCAGAAGAGAAGCCCATTAACTGTAGCACAGCACTGAGGGAAGCAGCTCTGAACTGCTGCCAGCACTTCTTTTGGTAGAAAGTGTGCTTAAATAGTGTGATGGTTTGGGAATTATCCACCCTCCACTCCTTTTGAAATCACCCAGACTAGACTTAGCCAAGCTGGAAGTTAAGGAATGGAGCTTTATATTTACAGCTTAGCACAATATACAAGCAGATATTTACAATATATACAGCTATATACAGAAATATACAAGTTAAAAGTAATACAAAAACACCATGCCACCCTCAGAAATCAGAGTCCCCCAGAAGGGGCTTCCAACCACTCTTCCACCTTCTTCCCACCCCTGTACCTTATCCCAGAGTATGCTTAACAGTCAAGGTAAGCTGTGAAGATCGGCAAGGGGGTGTTAGAAAGCAGAAGGATTAGTTACACAGAAGCAGCCCAGGGAGACAGAGACACACGCACTGACTGTCCCACTCTGTCTTATCTACGATTTGTGTTCTTGTTTTTATACATCTCAGCAAGCCTATGAGTGAAGTAGATATCACTTTTTTTTTCTACAGCCTATACCAACCTAAACCATTCTATAATTCTAGTCTCAAACTAGCACAAATAGACCTGTACATGTGGACTTGGTTTAAAGACTTCAAATAAAAGTGTAGGAAAGTTTGGTGGATTTGTTTGAAGTTTTTTTTCCCTTTTATGTCTATTTGATTTTATTCATGCAGATACAAGGTTTTAAAGACCTAGATTTCCCTTAAGTTTTATTACTGATGATCAAAAATAATACCTTCCATAGCATATTTTTAAAATAAATATTTAAATACACATCAGCAAAGTGTCTGATCAGACCAAGTATCTTGGAAACATCACTGCCTGAAATACTTTCAAAATGTTTTGAGATCTGTTTTCCTTTTCAAATGCAGAGCTATTCTCGTAACCCTAAAAATGCTGCTTTTGGAAGTAAAGCTAAATGAAGTCAAATTGTTTTCAGTGAGCTCTCAAATCTTTATGACACCCTGCAGGGAAGTTACAGAACTACTCTGGTAAACTTTTTTCACACTGTGAATACTACAGTTCTAGTGGGAGCGACCTGTTCTAGTGGGACGTGTCCCTGCCTATAGCAAGAAGCTGGAACTGGATGATCTTTGAGGTCCCTTCCAACCTAAACCATTCTATAATTCTATGATTTAACCTGATATATTAGCTAGATATAGATATTGGAAGACATCATGTTTACCAGTTCATCTTATCGGACTTCTGCCAGAGGAGCAGAAGGATGTAAGATGAGCATATTATTGGACAAGTTGTGAAGTTGTCTCTATCACTAGACTAAAATATACGCTTTAGTTTCCCACAGTCACTTGTGGAACAGTATTTGTTGTAATAGGTGAGGATCCTGCTGTGAAGGAATGAAGTACATATTACTGACTTAAAGGGTAGAAAAGACTTCACGCTTCACTTGGATGTAAGAGAAGTGGATTCAGTCTCTGGAGGAAGATCATCCTGGATTGCAAGAAGAATGGCTCAGTGGTTACTTGCTACACAAAGACTTTTAAAAGTCTGGTGCAATTTTCTGCCTGAACTGGGTCCCTGGATAATTTTGAGCATTCAACACAAGTGGTATTCATCTCTAAGCAATAGTTTTCTAAGTTAAGAAAAAACATCTTTTGGACAATAGGATGAGAAAGGACCTCCAGAACATGAAAAGTTTTCAGATACCTCTGAGTTTACATAAAGGCAGGACTCTTTTTTTTTTTTTTTTTTTCCCCTCTAGAGGTGCCTGTCTCTTATCATTCATCACAGAGGGTGATTTGGGCAACTAACTTTGATGAGACATATTATTTACATGACTAAAAAGATAGATCCATTTGGGTATTTGTGGAACCTAAGCCCTGTACTATACAGAGCTGAATCTGTGCCTCTGCATCTTAAATTTTCACATGCAACATGTGACACCTTCCTTCCTTACAATGAGACTGTGGAGGGTGGAACCTTAATTTTTTTTATTACATTGTCAAAATGTCTGTGGGCGTCAGAAAACTGCTTAACATAAATAGATAGAAAAGGATGCTGGAGGCAAGGAGCCCCAACCCTCAAAGGTAGGAAGCTAAACTAAAGGGAAAATCTATAGATAGGACTAAGTTTGGAGTTTGAATTATGTATGAAATGTCTTTTAACTATTAATATTGTCATTTAAGCTACAAAATTCACATTTTCAGTAGCACAAAGTGCATGACATTACTTATTTGTGTTGAGCTCCACTGAATTTTTCAAGGCAAAATTCTCAAGTTGGTTGAAGGTTGTTGCAGCAACATTTAAATGTTTTTTTTCATTCTTTATGTGTTACACACAACAGCTTATCTGAAGACCTAATGCAACTTATTTTTAATTATTCACATCCTTTGGCCTGTAACTGTAATCTGTCTCTGGTGATATTAAAAAGCCAAGACACAGTTCAATTATTTATGGTTTAGATATGAAGAAAATGTAGAGTCTGTTCTTTAGAAATATGTCCATGATTCATAACAGCAGTAATGACCATTACAGGCTTAGATTTATCACTTGGTTCCAATCCAAAGTTAGTTGCATAATCTCTTATTTCAAAAAAGAAAAAAAAAAAAAAAAAACAAGACCCAAACATCAAACCCAAACCTTCTCATTTGCTTTAGATATCTGTTCTGCATAAGGAATTGTTTATCACTATAGTCATAATAATGCACTTCACAAAGCTACTGAAGTGAAGTAGACCTGCATGGTCTACATTTTTCACCCAACTTCGCACAGCCTTCCAATGCAAAGAACTCTGTAGTAAATGAATATAAAATATCAGTGGGGATAATTGGCATGTAAATAGCAAAGCTTTGGTGATCTGCACATTGGCCTGAGATGACAGTGCGCAGAGCAAGTGTTCAGAATCAAACATCTCACTCTGCAACCAGCTTTACTACCTTTACTATGTATATAATGGCTTGTTTAGCATATCTGCAATGTTCATGTGATGGACAACAATTTCAGTAGAAAAAAGCAATGATTATGACATCTGTAAAGTGAGTGGTGGATATGCAGTATTTCTTGCTGCATCCTTTTTATTCTGCTGATTTCAATGTTTCTCTCACTGACTAATTTTTCATTTCTTTGCTTCCTTTCTATGTTTTAATCTCTTTACTTGTTTACTATGTCTTCCAACTTCTTATAATTTCTCTTCCTGTCAGTCACTTTTTTTTTTTTGGTATCCATAATATTCCATCAAGATACAGTTATGAGAAATATACTTGCTATGACTATGCTGCTGGAATCATTCCTGTGTTGTGGTCTCTATCCAGTTTGATCTCAAATTATTGATTATAGCAGTCTCAAGTGTATAATGGTGAATATACACTGTGGTTTTGATTAAAGCAAGAGCTTGTAATTCCCATTGAAAAATGCCACCAAGTCAATGGCCAATTTTCATTTCTTTGATCTCTGAATAAGTTAACCATTTGGGGTTTTGACCAACTTGTTTTATGCAAGCAAATGTACTTGCCTAGGGATCTGAAATCGAATGGGTGGTCTTTGTCCTGGGTGGTCCTTGTTGTCAGTCATAAGCAATTAATCCACCATTGTATTCATATCTTCTGAGAAGTTCTGCTCTAAAATCACAGTCACTTAAAATGTACACAAATCTTAAAAACAAAACAAAACTGGCAGTTTCCAGCTATCTGCAAAAGGCTAACTGGAAGATTTTTAAAAACAAAATAGCTCTTGGGTTAGAATCTTGTATGCTGTATTAGCCTTGAGCAAAATTTTATAGTGTAGCTACTTAACTTACAGGCAAAATTTCATAATAGGAATTATGAGAGACCAGTAACTATAACCAGTACTACTGGGCACCAATATAATATTTCATTTACACTTCTTACAAGGCAATTTTTGTTAATCTTGCTGCACGAATGAAAAATCTCATCCCACAGCCCGCAATTCACTACCCTCATGAACTCATAAAAAGCCCTTTTAACCACCGCTGTGATTTTCAAGTGGAAATAATAAAATGGCAAGAGTTAAATATTAATATTCAGTTCTTGCATTGTGCTTTTCTTTGATACCAATTACAACTTGAACTTCACCTAACTCAAAAGACTGCAGACTTCACTCAATTAGCAGTAATAGGATTAAAACATAGCTTTGGAACTGAAGATTTAACTAGGAAAAAAATTGGCAAATGTACGCTACATGTACAAATTAATCTCAAAATAAATATGCAGTCCTGGGTGAAATAAGTGGAATGTGGAATGCTAGAGGTGTGAGGGTTATTGTGTGTGTTTTTTTTTCTCTTTCTTGACAACCCCTGCAGGTTGCATTGCTTTGAAAACTATCACGGCTGTAGAATAGCAATACTTTTTCTTCCTTTAGGTTTATGGACACTAAAAAAAAGTTGCTGCTATTCACAACAGGTATTCTCCTTTGACGAGCACCAAATCCATCTCTGTCTATTATACATTTCTCCATTACCAAATTTGTATGGTTCTCAGCTTTGTGAAATTTCAGCAATCCCACGAATGGAAATTATTGCATTTAAACAGCTGTCTCCTGAGAAAGGATAAATACGCCTGTTTATAGGTGAAAAGTGTCATGGGGACCAAAACTCTGTTTCTTCACCACAGATCTAAACAGCAGGTAATTGAATTTGTAGAACAGTATTCTTCTGTTACTTTAATCATGCTGAGTTGTTTGTGATATATTTTACATTTGCATTTGATGGTCAAAGAATCACTTCATTTCCACTGCATTTTGAGTATTTGCCTTTACAATGTGCAACACAATGCCCCAGACCAAAGATGCTTTTAGGGACTACATTTGACTTCTGACATAAATTGGAATGCCCTACGTTCCCTGTCAGAGCAAAAATGGCTTGAGCTCAGTTATAACAAGCTGTTTGTATCCTTTTCTCACAGGCAAGTATCGAAGATTTACATCATGTTTTACTCACCAAAAACCCAGAGAGCAGGACATTTGAAGCATAGCTAAGGAGATCCAGAACCAGCTCCAAGTCCAGACAGATGAAAGTGACACACTTAGCTTTTTTTTATTTACTTCCAAACAGTGGAGAAATGAAGCCTAAGATTCGGCACAGGTTTATGTTGATAATAACCACCAGAAAATACCAGAGAATTAACAAATTCCTTTTTTTCAAAATAGTTCAAGGAGATGATAAACAGATTTGGAAATTAACATCAGGAAGAGATTTTTGAAATGTGCAATCACTAATCACACACAGAATCACAGAATGAACCAGGTTGGAAAAGACCTCTGGGATAATCAAGTCCAACCTATCACCTAACACCTTCTAATGAACTAACCCATGGAACTAAGTGCCTCATCCAGCCTCCTTTTACACACCTCCATGGATGGTGACTCCACCACCTCCCTGGGCAGCCCATTTCAATGCCAATCATTCTTGCTGTGAAGAACTTCTTCATAACATCCAGCCTGAACCTGCCCTGGCATAGCTTGAGGCTGTATCCTCTTGTTCTGTCCCTGGGTGCCCAGGAGAAGAGACCTACCCCACCTGGCTACAACCTCCCTTCAAGTAGATGTAGAGGGAAGTGAGGTCTGGCACATGTTATGACAGATAACAACTTCACAAAATAAGAGGATATTGCTCCCTTGGATAAAGCTGATTATCGAGGAGAACTGTTAAAGTCTACTTTTGTTTAAATTCAGGAATTACAAATTTTCATCAGAATGGGTATAACAGTAATCAGTATGAGGAAAGACAGTGCAGTCAAGGTCACAACATGCCAGAGATCAACAAGGGTTTAGAAGAAACACAGTTGGCAAAGACATGAGCAGAAACACCATGGTGGAGATACAGAGAGATGCCTCAACTCATAAGAGCTACCAATTGTAGCACTCCAAAGTATCGAGAAAATAGTCTGTTCAGCTTCAGATCTTCAAAATAAGAAAAAGTGTATGACCTCTTGAATCAAATTGCCTTCAGCCTCTGATGATCACCTGGACTGCAGGTAATCACAAATAAATTATGAAATCATAATGCTATTTCAATCATATTTCAGTTTGATTTCAACTACCTGTAGCGGTTATCTACCCTATATATTAATTTCAATCTCTTTTCCTCTCATTCAAAAAAAAAAGACCTTAATCTGAATCAAAATTGATCTATAAAGTGCAAGGATTTAGTCTGATTTTTGTAGCAGACATTTTAATGTCCTACGTCTGAAAAAGTATTATTTTCCCAGAGTTTGAAGTGTTTGCCTCCATGGATATTACTTTGGTTTTTCTCAGAAAATAATGTAGGGAAGCTCACACAATCATAATACAGCTTTAAATGAACCAAACCACATCTGGCACTGTTCTGAAAGTAAAAAGGCCACTTAATTAGGCTGGATCATTAAACAGGATCATCTGCCTCTTGATAGAATCATAGAATCAACCACGTTGGAAGAGACCTCCAAGATCATCCACCCATAATGAACTTTGAGAGATAGCTGGAAATAGTTTTGAATGAATGTATGGCATGCATTACCGTAATTTCAGGGCTTGTAAATAGCATCTGAGGCAGCAAAATTCTGTCTCTAGACAACTGGATCACACAACATAGCCCACAGTACATCTATTATAAACATCTCACTAGTCTTCTTTCTAGAGTTTGATTTGAAACTACCCTTTCACAAAGCAAAGAATCACTTCATTACCTTCTCTGATCTGTCCAGCTACTGTAGCAACCAACATATGAAAAAGACAGATCTGGACAGATGTGGAACTGACAAATCCCACTTTAGTGAGGAGGAGAGAAGGAGGGGACAAATACCAAAAAAGAGATTCCAGCCATTTAGAGATGGTTGTCATTCTTTATGAAGATTAAGGGACTTGTAGCTTTGCATTCCTATATTAATCCAAAGGCCAGCCATTGTATGGGCTGCCACAATATAGGCTTCCAAAGACTGCACTTGTGATCAGAGCCCGGAGCTACATGGGCTCCCACTTTTATGCTAGACTTTTTCTGGCTCTGCTATGTTAACTTCATATGGCAGATAGGCAACATTGGTTGCAAGGAAGACATTTGAGAACAAAGAAAGCAGTAAATTAGGGAAGTCAAAGAGGAGTCTGCCATGCAATGACAAGTTTGCTTGTATACTGCAAGAATACAACTATATGAATATTTTTCAGAATAAAAAAGCTGTTAAGTAAGAGATAAAAGTCAGGCTGTTGGACGACTTGTACATCTGATTTGCTTAAGGAGATCTATGCAAACAGCAGAAAAAATGAACTAAAGCTTACAGAATAATGTATGAGGACACAAAGTAGGGTTATTATTAATATATTAATACAGTTAAAAAGAAAACAACTTACCCTATTTTTTTTCTAGGGAGATTCAGGTACCATAAACACTACAGAGACTTTGCCCCTAGCATCCAGAGATTTACATTTTTTTTTATAAAAGTCTGAGTTGGTTTGAAGTCACAAGAAGTAGACCAACCACTGTTAAAATGATTACTTTTTCCCTGCTATGCCTGGGTGCAGTCTGTGCCATCAGATTCTTACTTTTATGAGCAATATAAAACTCAGACACAATTTCCAGTTAAAAAGGAAAACATTTCTGGTAGGTTCTTAAAATTCAACATATTCTCCCTTTAACTTTTTTTTTTTTTTAAACTCAATGACAATTCTGATATCCAAAGTGGCAACTAATTGCCCTGACAATTAGGTGGTATTGCCACAGCACAGCCTTTATATATTTGTCCTAATAAATGTCAGATGAAGCCCAACTGCTCACTTCAGCAGATGCTAATTTAGGCTGAATACCACCAGCTAGTCAGAGAGAGAATTTTTGCCTTAAATAAGATTAATCTCAGAAATGAGGTGTTAGTTTCCTTCTTATAACAAAGGCCATTGGTTATTCATTAAATCTGAATTACAGGTTTAACAAACACTTGCATAAGAATCATGAATATCTTCTGTTATGTAATTACTAGTGCAGTGTATAATACTTAATATCTCCACAGTCAGGTCTCTTCAAAATTCAATTACTATAGCCCTTATCATAGAGACCAGCACTGCTATTTCAAAGCTCTTTTTTCCCCTAGTGACCCTTCAGCTCGACTACTTCTTGCTTGGCTGGCCATTTGTCAGCTCAGGAATAGCGTGACTGTCAAATCAAGAACAGGCTTATATCGGACTACTAACTTCCACCATGGTTCCTACCTCTGCACTGAAGGCAACAGAAAGCTGAGAGTCCTGTTACGCTTTTAACCCTGGGACAGCGTTTCAAAACATTGCGGCCTGCTTTGCAAATCTGTGGAGCTGATTCATTTTCTCTGTTGCAGGAGACAAGAAGCTGAGCCTCAATTCATTAACACTGGAAAAGCCTGCACAACCTCAAGGTAAGGCCAGAAGGGTTTGCGCTATTGTTCTCTACTTTACAATTGCAAAGCCTTTGTAAATTTCAGTTGAGACCTGTTAGTATTCCCTACAGATAAAGAAATAAATTAAGATCACTTATCCCTTCTTGTAAATGGGTTCTGCTCCTATTTACACCACCCATATGCTGAGCAGCGTGTGGCTGTCAAGAGAATTTTTACAGAGCCCTTTCAAGCAACAGTTTTATTCATAACATTGATATGCCTGGGAATGGCATTGGGCACTGAGCCCAGAACTGATGGAAGAGCCCATATTTCTGACAGTCACTTCTTTGCTAACTAGAAGAACGCAGCTATTTCCAAAATGTCGATTATGAACTGTCCCAGGACTTGTTAATTTCTGAACCTCACTGAGGGGCAGCACTAGTTGCAATAAGCCAAAACTGTGCCAGGAAATCTAAGCGCTGCTGAGGATGACTGCCTTGTCACATTCTGGATGTGCTTAAATGTACAAGTGTGGACAGACAGTTCACTGCTTCTCAGGGTTCTGAGCTGAGAATGCATGAGAAGAAATCAGGAGATCCTGTGATTAAAGCATGACTGTTTTTTCTTTTTAGGCCGGTCCTCCACATTTCTTGGTCTCCTTCATATAAAGAATAGCAATACACTTTACACTGAGACATCCTAACAGTAGACAGCTTCAAATCCTCTAGAGAATTGTTACCTGTGATTCCAATTTTGAGTCAAAAATCAAATTTTGATCCGGCATTAATGCTTTCTTCAACTTACGAAGGTGATGGACCTGCTGAACTTACTCTTTCAGTAGCAGCAACATCAGTGATTTCCATGCTACAGGAATTATCGCACAGAAGTAGGTCAACAGCTGTGCTCAGATGTGAAGGGCTATGTGCAAGAATAGACACAGCAAAAATAAAAAGGTCTAAAAAATGACAAAAAATGATGAGGTATATGGGAGGAAGAATGGAGACTGCAGACTTTACACACTGTAAGGTTAAAAAGATGAAGCCTGTGAAGTTTAAAAAGGAGAAGAAAAGAAGAGACATTATAAAAGTCTCCAAAATAATGAGTGAGCCTGAGGATCCTACACAGATCTCTCTATTTATTTCTCACCCATATCTTTTGGTCTCCATTCTGCTCCTCCTCTTTCCAGATCTTCCAAAACGTATTTTGCTCTCCTTCCCATTTCCCTTTTCCCTCTTATTTCTGAACCCCTTTACCTCATTTCCGCCTTTCCTCTTTTCTGTACCCTCTTTCTCATGTTATAAATAACAATACACATTATAAGGAACTTATATTAGTAAATGTAAACAGTTTGTTAAACAATAATCACCTTATAGTCCAGAGAACTGAAAAGCAATGTATTTGCTTTTCAGGTGCCTGAAATCAAGTAAAATAGTCTTATCTAGGGACCGGTAGAGCTTTTAATTTTCCAGAGGTGCAGTTTTTGTATTTACCATTAAAATGCAGATTATTTAGTTGTGCACACAGTTTGACAGTTCAAAAGTCCAATGCTATTCCATACCACTAACACTGTTCCACACCATTCCACTCCTTCAGCAAAGAAATCACACATATTTTTACACAGCAAGGAGCCAGTAGATTATTTCTGTGCTACTCCAAAAGATTACATGTTTTCATATCTGTCAGTAATTTAGTTTACTAATCCAATTATTGCATGGAAATTTAGTTTTCCCTGAGTACTAATCAAACAATTTGATGAAGACAGACTCTATTTACAATCATACCTCTATCAACCGAACTTGAAATTGGATCAAAATAGAAACAAAGTTAGTTTGAAAAAACTAACTATAAGCCACATCATCTTTCTTCAGTTCTTCATCCCTGTGGGTGTTCAAGGCCAGGTTGGATCAGGCCTTGAGCAGCCAAGTCTAGTTGAGAGGTGTCCCTGACCACGGAGGGAAGGTTGGAGTAGATGATCTCCTGGTCCCTTCCAACCTAAGACCTTCTATGATTCAGCAAGTCTCATATCAGTCATTCTGCTAATTATGATGAATGACACATTAACCCTTTTAAAATACCGCCTTAACAACAGAGATCTTCCAGTCACAACACCTCCTCACCAGGGAATACATATATATTAATGTTGGTGTTTTAATGATTATAGGTTGGATGAGGCCTTGAGCGATCTGTTCTAGTGGAAGGTGTCCCTGCCTATGGATGATCTTTGAGGTCCTTTCCAACCTAAACCATTCCATGATTCTATTTCTGGGTTTAACAGTGATAATTACTAAAATACAACATTGGGATGTTTTTACCTAAAAGTCACAGATGATCTCTACAAAGGACATGCATAATCCTGAACTTGTAAACAGTCTATCACTCACCACAAAGAATCATGCCATGAAGAAGGGAGAGGCTGGAGAAGGAAGAGACGTTAATTAAATAATTTAAGCTCCACTCAAATGTACACATTAAAGCAACAAGACAAGAGGCTATCCAAAACACTAAATAATTTGCTTACTTCGATTGATTGCTTGAACAGTTGAAGACACTAAAGCTTCCAACAAAAGTAACATTTGTTAAAAGCCATTTCTAAAGAAAATAAATTTCACTTCCAAGGGTAATTCCAGTAATTATTTAAACCTTGGCCTTTGCCCTCTGACTGAAGAATGGCATTTCTCACTACACATTACCCTTCACCTCATCAGCCATTCCTTCAGTTGAGTCACAGATAGCATCCTACTTTCCTTTGCATGTTCTTTCCAAATCTCCAATCTTGATATCTGTCAAAACCAAAGCTTCTTAGTTTACAGAGCTTACAAATACTACAGGTGAGTTCTGACAGCTCTTTTACTGCTTTTGGTATATTAATTGGCTTTCTGGAGAGTATAGGTGACTATGCTTGATGAACACAGAAAATACTCTTGATTCAGGTTTTGTGTCACAAAAAGAGGCCTCAGCATCAGATCTCAGATTTTAAATTCTCTTTCTTAGGCTTTTTGCTATTGATTGTCTAAAAACTAACCCTTTCTTGCTACCTTCCCAAATCCTTGACTGTTCTCATTGGCATTTTATGGTAAATCTTCATTCAAGATGGACTCCTCATTAGTGCTTGCTCTGGGCAATGAAAAACTGCTTTAAGATTTTTTTATCATTTGACTGCCACACAAACGTACAACACCTATCAACACCAGAACTTCTATGCATGCAAAGGAAATGTGAGACTTTCAGAAAGGTATAATGTTCTGTCCTTATAGGCTATTAACCCCAGCTTCCCACCTCAGACTTTATAACCCCTTACAGATTTATAATTCCTCTATTCTTCCCAAAAAATCTCTTTTCAACCTTCCAGACAGGCAACAAAGGACAGATTGGCTTTGCTGTGAAGCCTCCAGTAGAAAATTTACTCAATCATAAGTCTTTCTACAGAGTAATGACAGGCAGTCCTTAATGGCATGCTGGCAGCTCACAAATGGGTAAAAAGAAATCATGTCTAGAAGTCAATCTGTCTATAGGAATAGAACTTAAAACACCTCTATTTAATTATGGATTGGGCATGATTTCTTGTCTAAAACCTGAAACCTACCTTTGAAAAATTCCTCTGGTGACCTGATCTTCTTTAAGAACTTTTGGAGATGTTGCTTCCTGTCAACTCTGAATTCTGTATAGAAATATGTTTGGTTTTCTCTGGTATTTTTCTGCTTCTATGATTTCTCTCTAGTAATATATTATCTTCCACAGCTTTTTATCATTGCTTTTTTTTTCCTTTTATTTTCTTATTTGGTTTCATGCCATTTTTCCTCAGACTTTCCAGTGTCCTTATCTCCTGTTTCCCTCACCACTTCCCTCTCCTATCCCCTGCCTTGATTTACATTTCCTCAGACTCCCTCCTTACTTTTTCCTACTTCTCTTTCACTTATGATTTCCAACCTGCAAAAAAGTGCTACATCCACAGTCTCTTCAGCCACTTTGATCACCTGCTAGCCTCTGCTAGGATACTCCAGCATTTCCACCTGCCCCAGTTAACCCTGAGATTCCAAAGCAGGTGAGATGGATTTGCTTTCCAGCCACGGGAGGACTAGCATTGCTCTTGAAGTTGAAGCATATAGGGTCAATTTGCCAAAGTGAGGAGATCGGTAAAAGACATGGTACCCGACACGCACCGCCTCATATATGTTCCCCCAATTAATGCAGCCTGTAGGGAAAGTAGCATGCCACGCAGTGCACTGGTATACTGACCCCTCTGAGTGCTTGTTAGCACTCACCATACTCAGCATTTCCTCTCACTGATTGATAGGATGATACATATGTGTATGGCAGGGAGCAGATTCATTACAGCACATTAGCCAGACAGGCAGAAATATGCCCACAGGGGCAGAAAATCTGTTAGGAATAAATACAAACTTTATTATTTTCTAAAACTTCTTCTCCCCAGGCTACAGTGAGGAATACTGGAGGAGTAGGAGAGTGGAGGAAGCCCAGAAAAGAAAGGGAGTAGTAAGAACTGGATGGAAAATTTATTAGCATTTAAGGAGAGATTTAAAATATTCACTGTTGGACTCTGAGTTTGGGTAGTAGCTGAATCTCTATTCCCATTGCTAAATGAGAAAGAAAGAATCAGTGCATCAGATACCAAGACATCAGAACGTTCCAGATGTAACATCTCTGAAATGGCCACTTGGCTCTTCTACTCACTGCAATTAATCATTTCTCAGTTTTAAAAATTAAAAACAAACTCATATCAGCCTTTATCAACAGCTGCCACCATGTGGTATCTGAAATACCACAGTTAACTTCCCATGTGAATAGAAAGAAATATGGTGGCATCATCTCATCTGTTCAGTGGTGTTTTTTAAGCATCTGTTCCATAACACACAGCTTGCAAGAGGTAACGTGGCTGATGTGTGGCAGCTCTGCACCCCTGAACACACCACGTTGAGACTGAGGAGTAGGCAGTCTGTATAACACTGCCCTTGACACATCACCACCATACCAAACCTCTTCCCCATTGCTTACACTCAGAGCTGGGAGACCAGACCACAGTCCAGGACTGTCAACCACAGTGTGTGAAAAATTACCAAATTACCGATACCAAAACATGTCTCCCAAATGCAGACTTACCAGTAGACAGCATTCTTGGTCCCCAAGTCATGAGAAGTTGACAGCTCTACCTGGCAGTTTTTCCCTCTGGTGTGAGTGACAAACATAGAACAGCTGGGACCTATTCCCGTTCCCTGTCAGCTAGAGCTCAGCCTGTCTGATGCCTGAAAATATGGTGTGACGTGGAAAGAGAACTCCAGAGGCATTACCCAGAGGGAAGATGGAGTATAAATTGCCAGGCCTAGATCATTAAAGAGTTGATCTTAAGATGAAAGATTCAAGGAGATCTTAAGATGAAAGATTCAAGGAGCATGTTTTGAGGCAGCATTGAGACAAGTTTGTTAATACCTTGGCATTTGCTTCCTTGAGCCATACACGCTTTTTAGAGCATGTTAATTCCAACAGATCCAACCTTCACCTGGATTTCATTTAGGCAGACTTCAAAATGAGCTAATTATGTAACAAATGAGAATAGATTTCTGCAGATAACATAGCATTCATAAATCTACTTTGTAAATATCTGTTAGTAATGTAGGTACCTCTGTGATTGCTGGAGCTTTGTCTGATGAAAAGTGTGTTCCCACCGGAAAAACTCCATTCAACCCAGGATACTGTGAAACAGGCATGTGACATTGTGAATAATGCACGTGGGCTTCTTCTTGAGAGTGCTTGTCTGTCCACTGTTGACCCTGTAGCTTTCCTCTGAGCTGAAACTGTAGTCCAGTCAGTGCCTGCAGCATTGCTTTATTTCTTCCCTTTCCACTATTAGGACAGCTGAAAAAAACACTATAAAACACACACAAAATAGAAGCAGCAATTTAATTTCTTCCACAATGTGCCTCTACTACTGAAAAAAAAAAAAAAAAAGAAAAAAAAGTTCTTAAATATAAAACCAAATTAATGTTATGGTTATAGGGCACCCATAAGAACACAATCCCTGACATATTACTGTAAAGGAAAAAGGGGGAAGGGGGGGGGCGGAAATGATGAGAAGAAACAGTTGGCATTCAAGTTAACAATCATGTTTGGAGGTTTGTGACTGACTTTGTTATTCCAAGGGAAGCCAGGTACCAGTCTCTTGGGATTAGGTACAAAGGCAAGAAAAAAGTGGACATGTATGAATCTCAAAGGTGACTGCTGGGTTAATAAAACAGTCTGTTTTCTGTTCACCCACTCTTCTTCTCAGTGTGCAAGTACATTAAAATATGTCAAAAGGAAAGCCATTTGCTGGGGAAAAATAATTCAGCTAAAAGTCAAAATTTCCAGCTGGTGTATTGCCTTGGTGTGTGCAAGTGCACTAACAAAGTGACCCACACATCTCACTGGATGAAAGTTGATACCCTCATTAAAGTAGAAACAAACACTTGAAAACAGGAACAACTGCCAGGAAAAAAAAGGGGAAAAAAAAAAGGCTACAATGGATATGAGAAGCCTTCGTTTTCCCACATTCTGTTTCCTACTTGCTCCGCAGCAGACAGGATATATATTTAAGGAACCTCTTGAAAAGTAATGAAGATAAAACTGATTCTGTATTCAGTAACCATTCCCATTTGCTGGAGGAACTGCATTGCTAACAACCATCCACATTATCATTCTATGTTTGGAAGAAGAAATATTTTCACAGTCCAGTTTCTAAACTGCCACATCCAACACAAGGATTGGTTCCTGCAAAGAGTAACCTTTTCATAAGTGAATAGCTCTGGGGAAGAAAACTTTATGTCAGAAGTACTCATGCTAGAAAGAGTTTGTAGGATCAGCCTCCAACCCTTTAAAATAAAAGCACATTTATTCTGGTATATAGTGCTTTTGCGCCCAAGGAACACAATGGGGCTTGAGCATCCTCACTGATTCACTGCAGTGTGAACATTTTTTGTAATGTGAACAGAAAGAGGCATTAGATCTCTTGTTCCTTAGCCAGGCCCTGGCAGAAGCTGCTATCAGATAAACAGATAAATGAGAGAAGTTGTACACCATGTTGTGAGATGCACTTTTACTTTTTTTTTCCAATTATGCAACTTTCTCCAGAAAAAAACAAAGGACTAAAGAAGTGTTCCAAAATCACTATTCACCACAGCAGAATATATTCAGATGCTGAAAAGTCTAGACCACAAATTCTCATCACAGGTGATACTGGAAAGGACGTGGGGATCATCTTGTCCATCTGTCCTGCTTAAAGCAGGGCTGGCCGCAACACACTGCAGTGCTGGGTTTTAATTATCTCCAGAGACAAAGACTTTCCCAAGCAACCTATTCCAGTGTTTGGCCACCTTCACAGTATAAAAAAAGCATTTTTCTTATGATGGAATTGAAATTTCCCCTATTTCAGTTTGTGTCTATTGTCTCTTGCCCTGTCATTGAGCAGCACTCAGAAAATCTGAACTCTGCCTTTTTCACTTTCTCCTATTACCTACTTAGACACATGGAGAAGATTCTTACAAACCTTTTATTCTCTAGGCTTAAAAATCCTCTTTCATGCTCTTCACCTAACTCACATGCTCCAAGTGCTTCAGCATCTCTGTGGCCCTTTGCTGGACTCACCCCAGTAAATTCATGTTCCTTTTCTACCAGGCAGCCCAAGATTGGACCTAGCACTCAAACTGTAGCCTCCTCAGTGCTGAGAGGGAAAGGATCATATCCTTAACTTGTACTGTCTAGTCACTAATTTGTCAGTTTGTTTATGATAATGCTATTGGAGACAACTTCAAAGGCTTTACTAAAGTCAAGCTAAACAACACCCATTGCTCTCCTCTTATCTGCTGAGCTTGTTATCTCACTGTAGAAGCCTACGTGGTTGGTCAGGCATGGTTTTGCTTTTTTTTAAAGTGTATTTTTTTCTGTCTAATATACAATAAAAAGGAGATAGCTGTAATTAAATAAAAATGTAAATTTTAACACTTCAGTATCTCTTCCTCTTGGTCATAAAATCATAATCACTGCCAAAACTTATTCCAGGAATGTTGACCTATGCACTTCTGCGTAGAGCACTGCCTGAGTGTCCAGAATAAATGTCAGGACAAGAATTTGGCTTTGTTGTTTCAGAGCATCTTCAACAGAGGCTCTGATGTAAATGCAAGACAAAAACTGCATCCCTGCTTCTCACAGCAGACTCATAAAAGATACAAGCAAAATGGAAAGCTGAGGAACAGTTTTGACTAATCTATGCCGATTCAAAAGTAAAACCCAGAAATGGTCTCTCTCTCCTAATGACTAGTATTGCTTCTTAGCCACAAAGAGCATTAAATGGCTAGTTCTTTTGTGCACAGCCTTTGAACCATTGTGCCTTGGATTAACTACCTGCTTTGCAGGTATGTGAATATTCAGATCCATACTAAAGATCAGACAAAACCCAAAGTTCTCAGAAGGTCACCTTGTTCTGTCTGAGCACCAAGCTGCTGTAACCATGGCATTATCCAGTTTTGCTTCCTAGGTGTTCTACACTATTTTCTCTTCCTTCTCTCAACTATCCTCTCCCCTGTTTTGGCCAAACTACTCCAATGTGAATACCTGACATGTTCTGAAATAGGAAAATTGAGAGGATGACTACCCATTCTTGGTCACTGCAGTCTTATCATGCACATTTAGTGGTCACATTTGCATACTAAAAACCTCATCTTGAAGTCCTTTTGCAAGTAAAACTCTCCATTGACTGGTACATCTTTGAATCAAAAAAAAATATTGGATATGCAATGCAGTAGTTCTGAACAAAGGAATTCAGTCATTTTTCTTTCGGTGTTCGCCTTTGAAAATGCCTTAAGAAACACATACAGAAAATTCAAATATAGTTCCATTTATACAGGTTTCATTTATCTCAGCAATTTTGCAATTAAAAAGGTAAAAAAATAAGCTAAATTAAAATTTTGAAGCTGAAATCCAACTTAGGTAACCTGATTTGCACAATAGCTTACAAATAGCTATACAAAGTTAATCCTACTTTATTTCTACAGTCATTTAAAATATAATTTTCCCATTCCACTGCTTCTTTCTTCAGAGCTGACCAAAAAGTAGCAGGAAAAAACCAATTAAATCACATGATATGTTTTTCTTTTTAATAGCTTGAGGCTTTAAATTTTTTGTGCTCAAACCAATGGCAATAAAAATAAAAATGATTAAAACAAACAAACAAACAAAGAAGCACTGAAAGCAGTGGTAAAATTGAAAGTATGTATGCGAGCTTTAAGAGTAAGAAGTTTATGCTTAAATTAAAGGTAAATATATATTGGTTTGGAAATGTCTAAGGAATATATCCGAAGAACCCTAACTCTGATCTGAAGCAACGGCAAGTAATAAATGTGTATTTGTATTGATAGCAGTTTAGTCTTTGACACTCCAGAAATTATTAAATTGCATTTAAAAAGTTCACTACAGTTTCTGTAATTCCATGTCTAGAACTTGTTTTTTATGTAGTTCCAGTTTGAATAAAATGTAAGATACATAAAATCTAAAAAAAAATAAATCTGTGTCTTACAAAAGAGCATAAAGAAATAAGTAGGATGAGTTAGAATATTAAATGATGAAGAAAATGAACAAGTGGGCTTGAGAATTGGAAGGATGATTCACAAAAATACAATTTCAGCAGCATGTAAAAAGTATATTGGTGTAATAAAAGACAAGAATGAGAACTGGTCAGAGAGCTGCATTAAGCTATAAAAGCGGAGACCCAGGAGATCTGGAATTGCATATCTAGACACATCACATTATGACTCAGGCAAAAGCATTGCTGTAGAACATTAGCACCTGAGATTCACACCTAGAATAATTTAAAGAGCAATCTCTATCTTTTCCAAAATTCTATAGCTGAACAACTAATAAAGTGGAAAGAAGCTAAATTAAGGTGGACAGTAAACATTGATAAGGGACTTAGGAGATGAGTTGTGAAAAAAAGCTGGGAACAATTACATGGCAAATGCAGTGCTTTCAGCACTATATATATGAAAAATATGAACACCAAGAAAAACAAAACAAAACAAACATAATTTTTGCAGAAAGAGAAAAAGCTATCCTTACAATTATGATGATATTAAGTAGAATATCATAACATTTTTTCATAGATAACATTGTCCTAATGAAAGTGGTATAATCCCTATCATTTGGTTCGTTTAAATTGAGACTTGGCAAAACATTAGTGAAGTTATTGTACAGTAGGTCATGATCCTGTATTGGCAGGGGATGGACAAAATGACCTAGCAGGTCTATTCCCTTTCAATCTTCTTTGATTCCAAAAAAGGCTCTAAGTCAGATGTTTCCATCATTTGTCTACGAGATCAGCAGAGCTCAGAGCTACCACAGCTAGACCCATAAGGGTGAGGGTGAATGTAGACTTGGCTGACAAAATATCAGAAGCTCATAATAGTCAATAAATTCTTTCTCTTTTATCATTATAAATATACGTGTATCTTCCTTTCAGGGTTCAGTGTGAATGACTGCACAGAAAACTAAGTTTTAAGACACTGAAAGGCAAAATAAGTGTAGAGGTCACTACTGCAGAGGGATCAGGCTGGAGTAGCAGCAAAAGAAAATGTACAGTCCCCTGCCATCAACTTTTTGAAAATGCAGGTCTCAAAAGTAAGGCAGTAGCAGGATTTTGTGTACAAACATTTTTTTTTAATTGTCACTCACACAAAAACAAGTTTTTGAAGAAAATCTTGCAGCAAAGGCTTCACTCCTGCCCATCTCTGCTGTTTTTTTTTTTTAACAACCAACAGCATTAGAAAGCAAAGTTTGAGCAACAACCTAGAACCAAAGAAAGTGTTCAGGAAAATTTAATACCCTGCTCACAACTAGAGGAAGGCAGGAGATGGTGAGACCAGATCACAATTCCTGGTTACAAAGTTTAGCTGCGACCACAAGATCTGACCATCGCCCCTAGATTCCACTGAAGGTTTCCTACTTCCACTCCATATCTGAGCTGTGTTGATATGCATTGGGTAACAGTCTAACAGTGTGTGAATGGGGCAACTAAATATTACTGCCTACATCGAAGCTATGTGTCATATTGACCTTGTCTAGAAGTGGCCATCCTAAGTTTGAGTGTAAAAAGACACAGCAAAGGAGCCTAATGACTTCAAGGGCTTAACTGATGACCTTTTTTTGAGACAGTCACTGAGCATGTGGAATTAAAGGGAAGGCAGGGAAGGCACATTTCTAAGTTTATAGTCTTTCACGGAATTAGTTGTTACCACTTAGAAAAAGGTTATGAAGCTAAAAAGTTTCCTAAAGATGGCAAACTGAACAGAAAACAAGGTAATGCCATGGATTAAATTCAGTATATTCATACCTCCAGCAGCGTGTCCTTCTTGTCTTTCTGTGTAAAAGCAACACTGCAAAAATAGAAAAAGAACAGTAACAGTGGGTGAAGTTATGCCATGAATTCTTGAGAATCAAGCAAACAGATAAAATTCTCCATCTTGAAGAAAAGAGACCCTAGACAAGATAGAATACAAGTATGTATAAAACTTGTATGGAGTGAAGAAGCTGAAAAGAAAACATTTCATACTTTTCACTAGTTAAGAATTAGGACTGCCATGTCCATGGTGAAGTGACCACAGGAAAATTCAGATCAAAATAAAAAGGAAAACATTTTAACTTGTGTCTAAATTGTGGTACATTTTGTTAGAGAATTATATAAAAAGGAAAAAGTTACATAGGTTTGCAAAGTCACTGAGTAAACTAACGGAAACACATCAAGGGCTATAAATTGCAAAGATACCATCTCTGGTTTAGAAACTAAGAGATCAAGTTAAAATTGTTTCTTGAGTGACTGTGATGGCTTTCTGGAGATGTTCTTTGACTGTCATCTAGGCTTCTACTACTACTGACTGCTAAATACTGGGTACTGAGCCAGAAATATTTCTGGTGTGATCCACTATAGTAAATTACTACATTTTGATGAGGAAACAGAGAAAAGCATCTCTGGGGAGATGCAATTGTTTCCTGTGCAGTGTACATCATCAATACCTTTACTGATCAGCAAACTACAAAAGGACTCACTGCACCAGAGCAGCCCTACAAAAGGTACTCACATATACTAAAAGCTACCAAAAAACCGAACAAACCAACCCTCAGCCAGTCATTTGCCACAAATTACATTAGGCTTTAATGTGATCTGTTGGACAAGAAAATAATTTGGATTCTCTTCCAGAATGATTTTTTTTCCTTAACATGTTCTTTGTGTCATTAAAAAAAACGAATTGGCTTTAACGTAGCTTGCAAAGGCCAGAGAAAAATGTTGCACAGTCAGAGAAGCACAAAGAGGTTAAAAGTCGATGTGTTTCTTGGCTTGTGGCATTAGTGGTTAGCAACAAACAGCAAACACATCAGAAGACTAATAAGCACTTCAGCTCAAGAGAACATCTTTAAATCACAGAATCATCAAACAGTTTAGGTTGGAAGGGACCTCAAAGATCATCCAGTTCCAAACCCCCGCCATAGGCTGGGACAACTCACATTATAACAGGTTGCTCAAGGCCTCATCCAACTTGGCCTTGAACACCTCCAGGGAGGGAGCAGCCACAACCTCCCTGGGCAACCTGTTCCAGTCTCATCACCCTCACCATAAAGAACCCTTTCCTAACATCTAGTCTGAATCTCTCCTCTGCCAGTTTTAAACCCATTACCCCTTGTCCTGTCATTTCAAGACTTTGCAAATAGTCCCTCCCCAGCCTTCCTGTAGGCCTCCTTGAGATACTGAAAAGCTACTACAAGGTCTCCTTGAAGCTGAAGAGCCCCACCTCTTGTAGCCTGTCCTCATAGCAGAGGTGCTCCAGATCTCTGATCAGCTTCATGGCCCTCCTCTGGACTCACTCTAACAGCCCTTGTGCTGGGGGCTCCAGAACTGCACACAGTACTCCAGGTGGGGTCTGACGAGAGCAGAGTAAAGGGGGAGAATCACCTCCCTTGCCCTGCTGGCCACACTTCTCTTGATGCAGCCCAGCACTCGGTTGGCTGTCTGGGCTGCATGTGCACACTGCTGGCTCATGTTGAGGTTTCATCAACCCAGACCCCCAGGTCCTTTTCCTCAGGGCTGCTCTCCAGCCATTCACCACCCAGCCTGTATCTGTGCCTGGGATTGCACCGACCCAGGTGCAGGACCTTACACTTGGCCTTGTTAAACGTCATGAGGTTGGCCTGGGCCCACCTCTCCAGCCTGTCCAGGTCCCTCTGGATGGCATCCCTGCCCTCCAGCAAGTCAACTGTGCCACACAGCTTGGTGTCATCTGCAAACTTGCTGAGGGTGCACTCAATTCCTCTGTCCATATCACTGACAAAGATGTTAAAGAGCACTGGTCCCAGCACTGACCCCTGAGGAACACCACTTGTCACCGGTCGCCAGGTGGACATTGTGCCATTGATCACCACTCTCTGCATGCGACCATCCAGCCAATTCCTTATCCAGTGAGTGCTCCACCCATCCAGTCTGTGCTTTTCCAGTTTGGTGACCAGGATGTCATGTGGGACAGAGTCAAATGCCTTTCTCAGGTCCAGGTAGATGATGTCAGTTTCCCTTTCTTTGTCCACTGTTGCTGTGACTTCATCATGAAAAGCCACTAAATGTGTCAGGCATGATTTGCCCTTGGTGAAGCCAATCACCTCTGCTTTGTTTTTTGCCTTAGCAGAGCCTTTAGGAGGATCTGCTCCATGATCTTGCCAGGCACAGAGGTGAATCTGACTGGTCTGTAGTTCCCAGGGTCATCCTTTTTTATTTCCTTCTTGAAGATGCGAGTTATGTTTGCCCTTTTCCAGTCAGCAGGAATTTCACCAGTTTGCCAGGACCTTTCAAATATGACGGACAGTGGTTTAGCAACTTCATCTGCCAGTTCCCTCAGGACTCGAGGATGGATCTCATCAGGCCCCACACACTCGTGCACGTTCAGATTCCTTAGGTGCTCATGAATATGGTCTTCAATTATAGTGGGCAGATCTTCCTTCTCCCAGTCCTTACTTTTGCCCTCTGGGACTTAGACATTGTAGTTGGAGCCCTTGCTGGTGAAGAATGTTGAAGACTGAGGCAAAGAAGTCATTGAGCACCTCAGCCTTATCCATATCCTTTGTCATATCTCCTTTTCCCTTTTGGAAGGGTCCCATATTCTCTCTAGTGCTCCTTTTCTCACTAATATACCTGAAGAAATTCTTCTTGTTCCTCTTAATGTCCCTAGCCAGATTCAATTCTAGCTGTGCTTTAGCTTTCCTAACCTGAGCTCTGGTTGCATGAACAATTTCTTTGTATTCATCCCGGGTTACCTGTCCTTGCTTCTGCTCTCTGTAGGCTTTCTTCTTGCATCTAAGTGCATCCAGGAGCTCTCTATTCATCCATGCAGGCCTCCAGGCGTTCTCACCTGCCTTCCTCTTTTTTGGGATGCATTGCTCCTGGGCCTGGAGGAGGTGATCCTGACCAGCTTTCCTGGGCCCCCCTTCCTTACAGAGTTTTTTTCCCATGGCACCTTGCCAAGGAGGTCCCTGAAGAGGTTGTAATCTGCTCTTCTGAAGTCCAGAGCAGTGAGTTTGCTGTGCACCCTCCTTGATGCTTTGAGTATCTTAAACTCTACCATTTCTTGGTCACTGCAGTCAAGGCTACTTCACTCACCAGCCTCTCCTTGTTGGTGAGGACTAAGTCAAGCATAGCACCTTCTCTTGTGGGTTCCTCTATTGTTTAGAGGAGGAAGTTATCCTCAATGCACTCCAGGAACCTCTTAGATTGGTGGTGCTTTGCTGAGTTGTCCTTTCAACACACGTCGGGGTGGTTGAAGTCTCCCATGAGGACCAGAGCCTAGATTCACCAGATCGTGAAACTTCTCCTATTTGTTTGCAAAGGGCCTCATCTGCTTCACCTTCCTGATGAGGTCTGTAGCAGACTCCTACTATGATGTCAAATGGTTCCAAATTAATTTATATTGAGAGATTCAGTAAGGGTGTTTTGTATTTTGAGGATGATAGGGTCCATCACCACCAGAACTTCACGACCTCACCAGAATCTTTCTTTGTCCTTCTGTCATACCAAATGTATCATTATTAATGACATGGAGTAACAGCATAACCCAAGAGAAAAATATACCGTGCAAGGAAGACAGAACACAAAACAATAAAGACATCTCATTAACGAGTTATAGCATACTACAATCCATAGCAGGTTTTCATAAGTATTAAAAAAAACCAAAACTCAAAAACCCCTAAAGGCACTGCAAAGGTCTTGTGTATTTGCAAACCTTCAGGGTGCATTCCAGGGGATCTTACTATCTTGAAAAGACAAAGAAGTGGCAGCTCTTGGTCTGAGCATAAAAATGAGTATAGGATAAAGTCACAGTCTTTTGCAAAATGACAGATGATTTTCTTACTGGTTTTCACCATATAGCAACTAGATATTGTTGCCTTATTAGCATTAACTAATTCTATGATATTGTCTTCTCTGCCTTTTGTTGTGTTTTCTGAATGTGTACATGCACACTCATGTAAATATATGCACATTTTCTGTCCAAGATAAAATGCAAGGAAGCCACTGCTGGTTTGCAATCTAAACTACATTTATTAGCTAATCTTTTTTAAGTTGTAATTCTAAGGAGAGTATTTCCATAACAGAATTCCGACTGCCTTTCAGTAGGACATGTGCTCCTCAGTGAGCAAGGGGGGGCTGAAAGTTCCACATCAGTGTGTCTTCCTGCCTTCATCATCAATGGCAGATTCAGGATTACAGGATGAAAAAAAAAAAACAGTTAATAATATATTCAAAGGAGTATTTTAACATCATAGAGAACATCACAGACATAATATGATTAACAGAGAACCTTGAATCACCAGCCCTGGGTGCCCTCAGCTGTTACAGGGCTTGTCAATGCAGATTGTGCTCAGAGCCAATCAGGAGTTCTAGTTCCTTAGAGTGTCCCTGGGTCCTTGATATTGATCTATTCTCTGGACTACCAAAGACCATCTAATCTCGCAGCCTGAAAAACACACTAAAATGTCAGCATTGTATATTTTTTTTCACCATATTGTCTCTATTTTCCTCTATTGTATATCTTCATAGATTATAGATGGAAATTATTTCATTAATCACTCCCTGATGCCCTATAGACTAGCCACAAACTACAGATCATAACTGAAAAACATTGTCTCACAATGCTCAAGGTGCAAATGAAGACAGCACATAGCTCTTCAACTTAGTTTACTATTTTCTTCCCTTTATGTAAGTCACTAATCAATACAGCTATTACGTTTGAAAATATAACAGTATGCACATTAATAATACAGCCTATAAGGATACATGCTTGAAGAACTATATAACTCCATAAAATAAATTAATGCTATCCACCACCTACAAAGAAATAAACACACAGTTCATTGATCGATACACTTAATACTGTCAAGATGACAGTTTCATGTCCAACTCAAATAGATGGAAGAAGTAACCTCTCCTGATTTGTGGCATCACATCATGAAGTCCCTGATTCAGTGAAGCAGCAATATTAGTTTACATTAAATGCCTGGGGCTACATATGGCCCAGAGGTGGTGAAAAAGGCTCCATAAAGCCCTCTCCACTTTCATTCCCAGAGCTTACCTCATAAAATAGCCCACCTTTGCTGACAGTCTGCAGGCACACTCATCAAAACTAGGTGTACTGACAGAAAGTCAGTTTCTGGGTTCTTCCCTGTGCTACTTCACTGCCCAAGCCGTCCAGCCTCTCCACATCCAGACAATGGATGCCAATGCATGACAAGTACAGTGACATACCAGCACAGAAGTATCTCACCAAAAGGCACAACATATGCTATCCTCTGAAGTTCCCACTTCAACCCATAAACAGTCACACTTATGTAGCTGTGGATGCCTCAGCACCACAGGGACAGAAACAGGCTGCTCCCTGACCCAAACTGGGCTTCCTGCAGTTCCTTGGGTTTCCCTTCAGTAGAGGCCCTAGGACCTTCTAGGCAACGCACTGCAATGTTATCCATTCAGACGAATGAAGAACAGATTCAAGTTTCATAGATCCTCTAACGAAAACGCATTGCATCCATTACAGAGTATAAGTTCAAATCAGGTAAGTCCAACAGTCTCTCCTTATCTAAAATGTATCTAAAAGTGCTACAATCCCACTTAGACAGGTAACTGTACAAAAGAACATGCTATTTCATTAATCAGATTTTTAAAAATCATAGTTTGGCTTTAAGCTTTATAACTCTGCAGATCGTTTTCACTCCCAGAAGAGCCAAAAGCTTTTTTGGAAGGAGAAAATGTGTGAGATACTATTGTATTCACAATCTGAGGGAGTATTGAAAACAAAAACAACAGGCAAGAGCATAACGCTAATAAAAATATATGTATGTACAATCACACTAATTAGGGCTGCAAATATGAAGAATACATTTGGTTGTACTTTTACACCAAGTATTACACTTTTTAAGGTCAAATACTGAGGGAAACACATTCAATAAATGGGCACACAGAGTTGACAAAACCTGCCAGTGGCATCAATAGTTACTTCATAAAGTTGTAAAGAGGCTTTGCACTCCAATACATTAACAGTGACTTCTGTATAGGAAAAAAGAACAGGCCATCATGCTCTAGGCCATGGACTAGCCTGGCAGCAGCTGAGAGCAATGCAGAAACCTGTCATTATACATCTCTGCTGAGAGAACTGTAACAAGGTGTGCAGTAGATCTGCTATCAGAAGCACAGTTGCTACATATCAAGATGAAGAGCACAAGAATTCCTCCAGTAGACAGCCTAGACTAACACAGTGTGAATACCTGCTGGCCAGTTTTAAGTTCCTGATATTTCCCAACTTTCTAACAGCTGACTTTCCTGATTATGTGCTCTTCTCCATCTCCTCCTATCTATACCAAGGAGGTCCCTGGAAATGAACCTGAAGCATCTTTTCCTGACTGCCAGCAGGCAAAAAATCAGCTGTGAAAAAATAGTTTTGTAGTTATGCAAGTGTATGTTGGACCAATACTCAAAGGGGTGCAATATTCTTGCTGCTATAGCTTAACAAACAAATCTACAAGTTTGAAATCTAATAAACTGTGATTTTTACATTAAAATTATGAGGAAGTTTAAGAGCTTTCTCATCCTCAATAGCTTTCTGGGCAAATGTAAGTACCATCTCCATCTCATGGTAATATAACTGCTTTTCAAATAGAGACATGCAAGAAGTTTCAACTTCGGCCTAATCTATTCTCTCCATAAGCTTGGCCTAAGAAATGGTGGTGCTTTTTCTACAGAAACACGCATACAGAATGTCTCTAGGGCTGCACAGAATCACAGAATAGAATCATAGGATCAACCAGGTTGGAAGAGACCTCCAAGATCATCCAGTCCAACCTAGCACCCAGCCCTATCCAGTCAACTAGACCATGGCACTAAGTGCCCCATCCAGTCTTTTCTTGAACACCTTCAGGGACAGCAACTCCACCACCTCCCTGGGCAGCCCATTCCAATGCCAATCACTCTCTCTGTGAAAAACTTCCTCCTAACATCCAGCCTATACGTCCCCTGGCACAACTTGAGACTGTGTCCCCTCAGTCTGTTGCTGGTTGTCTGGGAGAAGAGACCAACCCCCACCTGGCTACAACCTTCCTTCAGGTAGTTGTAGACAGCAATGAGGTCCCCCCTGAGCCTCCTCTTCTCCAGGCTAAACAATCCCAACTCCCTCAGCCTCTCCTCATAGGGTTTGTGTTCCAGGCCTTTCACCAGCTTTGTCACCCTTCTCTGGACATGTTCCAGCACCTCAACATCTCTCTTGAATTGAGGAGCCCAGAACTGGACACAGTACTCAAGGTGTGGCCTGACCAGTGCTGAGTACAGAGGCAGAATAACCTCCCTTGCCCTACTGGCCACACTGTTCCTGATACAGGCCAGGATGCCATTGGCTCTCTTGGCTACCTGGGCACACTGCTGGCTCATCTTCAGCCTACTATCTACCAGCACCCCCAAGTCATTTTCTTCCTGGCTGCTCTCCAGCCACTCTGTCCCCAGCCTGTAGTGCTGCTTGGGGTTGTTGTGGCCAAAGTGCAGAACCCTGCATCCAGGAATGGAAACATTTCAACACAGTTAATAGTTCAGAAACAATCATATGGTTACAAATTTCAGACAATCCAAACACTAGAAAAGGCTGTTAAGTTAACCAGAATACAGAGATATTTAAACAAATGAATTAATGCAGCACAATCCTCCCATCAGTTTCAGGATAATATGAATTCTAATATAACAAATATGAGTATTGAGCATAACATCATTCTTCAAGGGTGCCCTATTCTGTCAAATGTATTTATTTGTGATATCTAGCTTGCTGGCTCAAGACCTCTTTTCCCTCATAGTAGATGCTGATTCAAGAAGGAAGGTGGATGGATACAGTCAGTGCTGAATTATCTTATGGAGTAAATGTTAGTATATACTTCCTGCATTCAGAGCTCGCTTCTCAGGACACTTGATCTCATAATTCTACTCCAATCTATGATGTTGTAAAAGTGATACATATAATTTTGCAATTTTCTTGTTAGAAATTGTGAAACTTTGAGGTGAACAGGATTATAAATAGCATTTTGGTATACAGTAAACTGCTTTAGGGGAACAAAACCCAGGTGCTTTTACCATCCTCATTACATATGGTTCATTTTTGCATTCTCAGCTCTGAAGAGATATGGCATATGAATAGAAAAGCATCTTCTCAGGTAGCTGAAAAGACTTACTGACTGTGGATATAATACACAATTTTTCATTACTCATATTCAAAGCTTAGAGAGTGAACAAGGGTTTACATGCAGGGCATACATCTCAGTTTTAGAACTAGGACATGTGCCTGCAAGTCTAAGAAAAAGAGTCTGAAGCTGTTACTTAATATAGGGAGAACACATCTTACAGAATATTTAAAAGAAACACAAGGAAATGTGACCTAGCTTACACTGGGTGCTGTTGATGTGGCATGTGCATGGCATTAGGTTGAATTCCTCTCACAATCCACCAGCAACCAGCCATGGAGTGAGACACAAAGTCATAGACAAGAGGACCAAAAGCTCTACCTACCCATCATTATAACCATTTATATGAGTCCTAAGACCAGGATTTTAAATCTTAGTGAAGGAACTTTATTTAATGCCATCACTGCTGCATAGTAACTACATTTTACCTTCCAGGTTGAGTATGAAATTGGCAGCATCAGGCTAATAACATCAGTTATGAGGATCATGCATATTCCTTATATGTCTCACTATTTGCCCTCCCTCTGGGTCTATCTCTATTATTCTTCTCTTCAAATAATATTCTTCCATGCTGAACTAAGAGGTATAACAGACTGATACTTTTTTTACTTCTTGTTCTTCTGGGATAGTTTATTTTCCCACGACTGCCACGAAATGGGAGTTTGGCCTCTTAAATTACATCAGGCTAGAAAGCCATTTATTGTCACGTATCAGGGACTCTTCAAGCACTGTGCTGCCCTTGCCTCACTGCACTTTGACTGTCTATTAGGTTGCTTCTGTTATATTTCTGAAAGATTTTCTCCTCTTTCACCTTTCAGTCTTTGAGCATGAACTCACAAGGCTGCATGGAAGGAATGCACAGGGTGTCCCGAGGACAAGCAGAATTACTCTCAAGAGAAAACTAAATGCTACCCTACTGCTCTCCATTGATAGAAGTAGAGATCAGTGCTCCTGTTTGGGCAGGAAATTTTGGATCTAATCAAGTGATTGATTACACATGCATTATTGTACCATAAATAAAAACCAAGCTTTAAACACATACATAAGAACATAAGTACCAGTAGAAGAAAAAACAGTTACTAATGCCTTAAGATTTATTCTGTATTAATTACAGCTCCCATCTCCTACAGAATGCTATGATTTAGGATCTTTCCTGCTCACCTGTTTCAAGGTACCCATCACTAACGGTTTTTTTTCTGGTAACATATTAAGAAACTTTCACTCTCATTTATGTACTCAGCACTGCCTTCATTGATGATCTGGATGATGAGATTTGGTCCACCATCAGTAAGTTTGCAGACAACACCAAGTTGGGAGCATGTGCCAACCTGTTGGAGGGCAGGAGGGCTCTGCAGAGGCACCTGGAGAAGTGGGCACAGTCCAATGCCATGTGTTTATAAGCCCAAGTGCAAGGTACTATACTTTGGCCACAACAACCCCATGCAGCACTACAAGCTGGGGACAGAGTGGCTGGAGAAGGACCTGGGGGTACTGGTTCACAGGTGACTGAACACAAGCCAGCAGTGTGGCCAGGGCCAGGTGGCCAAGAAGGCAAATGGCATCTTGAACTGTATCAGGAATAGTGTGGCCATCAGAAGCAGAGAGGTCATTCTGTCCCTGTAATTGACACTGGTTAGGCCACACCTTGAGTACTGTGTCCACTTCTGGGACCCTCAATTTAAGAAAGATGTTGAGGTGCTTGAATGTGTCTAGAGAAGGGCAACAAGGCTGGTGAGGGGGCTGGAGCACAGCCCTATGAGGAGCAGCTAAGGGAACTGGGGTTGTTCAGCCTGGAGAAGAGGAGGCTCAGGGGAGACCTCATTGCTCTCTACAACTACTTGAAAGGAGGGGGGTAGTCTCTTCTCCCAGGCACGCAGGGACAGAACAAGAGGACACAGCCTCAAGCTGTCCAGGGCAGGTTTAGGACGGATGTTGGGAAGAAGTTCTTCACAGAAAGAGTGACTGACCATTGGAATGGCCTGCCCAGGGAGGTGGTAGTCACCATCCCTGGAGGTGTTTAAAAGGAGACTGGATGTGGCACTTAGTGCCATGGTTTAGTTAATTAGGTGTTAGGTGATGAGTTGGACTCGATGATCTTGAAGGTCCTTTCCAATCTGATTAAGGCTGTGATTCTGAGACACATAATCACTTTTTCAGAGGAAAGTAGAACTGTGCAACAGGTCATGAAGTGAGAAACTCCATGGGTGGATTTTCTGGGAATAGAAGAATCTTACCAATTCATTTGGAGTTTGGCTAGGGTTCATGACTTAGCATTCCTACTCTTGCCAAAACTACCATGTAATCTGAGGTAACTGCAATGAAACACAATCTTAGGTTTATGTTTCATCCAAGTAGTAACTGAGCAATGCATAACCTCTCACCGCTTTCCATAGTAACACTGGTACTTTCTTAACAATGAACTAACAATTTGCTAAACCACTTCTATAGCACCATACAGCACCTATACTGTGTAGCTGTGTCACATTCATAAAGTACCTTTCAGAAGTCCTGGCAAGATCACAAAGCATGCACGGCATGAAAATGCAGTAAACTGGTTTATGCAGTGCACAATAATATACATATATATATATCTGTTTGCATAGCACTTCTTGGTGTAGCTCACTAGACTGGTCTGTTTTAACCGAGGCATAATCCAACATGATGTGGAGTACTCTAGATTTAATACAGCAATATTAAAACATTCAGGCCATTACTTTAGATCAAAAGACATTTCCTTTTGGCACTAGTAGACATTTAGAGTGGTGTCTTCACAAAACAATTGTGTTCTAGAAGAGAGAGTTTGCAAGAAACCTGTTCTGTATTAGAGAGATTGACCTTCCTTTTTCAAGATCTGCTCTAACACTTTACCCAAAATAGCACATAAGACTCTTTCAAAAATATTGCAGACTTTTGTTTACTAAAAGAAACTAAATTCACACCGAAACTCAAAACTAGGTGACATAATTTGGATGCAATTACAAATTATTTTTCTAGATAACTGGTATTTGATAACACTTCAGAAGAGCTATATAAAAAGACATGAATTTCATTCAATATTTCTAAAGCTTTTATACAAAATGCTTGTGTAAGCACATCTAAAGTCGTTTGTCACATTAAAGTACCAAATATTTTTGAAGACAATCTGAAATCAATAGTTCATGTGCTTCAATTAAGAAGATACACTACATGTATGATAACCACAAAGTTATTAATGCATAGCAATAGTAGTACAAACAGCAGAACTAATAATAGCACAAATAAATACTCAACTAATGACAATACATGATGTTGGTCATGTGCATATACCATGGCATTTTTACAGTTCTACAGGTGGTTTAAGTATCATTATATTTTGAGGATATATATTTGCCATTTAATGAAGAATGTCATGTTGAAAAAATGATGTTGTTATAGATTTTGTCTGTTCTCTTTAGCCAAAAACACTTTGACAGAAGATTGGTAGTTTAAACTCCAATGACAGCAAACAAATGGACACTTTTTTCCCCCTAGATTTTGCCCGTTTATTTTATGGTTGTCTATAATAGTAGGGTTTGTTTCTTTTTAATTTACATCTCTATCAAGGAGCATCATTAGAAATATATTGCAGTCAGTGAAATTATTAATTGAATTTACTGGCATTTAATTTAATACAACCTTTAGTGTCCTAGTTTATGACAGCTATATAAATGTTTCCAAGAGCTGTGCATATCTCTTATCAAAGGACCCTACAATGTTTTTACATTAGACAGAGAATCATTGTTACTCTAATTATAAAAGCATATTTACTAGTAAAACTTCTACAGGATTTCTACATCACAGCTTATCCACTGAATCAATGATTATTTTCTCCTATCATGTTGACTCATTAAAGTTACACTTCTCATTACTGCCTGTAGATGTAGTTTGGGGTAACTGACAGTGAAATTCAGAATTTCAGAATCTCCTTATCCTTCCTCACTCTTTTTTAACATTTACTTTTCAATGCTTTGCTTACAGTCCTGTAAAATATACTGCTACCAAGCTGGCTAAAAACTCTATGCATAACAGCTAATTGACTATCTAAGACATCTTCTTTCAGCAAGCATTGGTTATTGAATAGAATACAGTGGTATTCTTGGAAAGAAAAAAAGAAGAGGAAGAAGAATGGGCACTTGAACAACAATACAAGAGAAGAAATCTCAGATTAACCCAAACTCCCAGGCCCTAATCACTGACAGAAGAATCTGGTAAATCAAGGGAAAAAAAAATCAATCCATTCAAACAGGATTAAAGGTTTAAACTGAAAACCACAAATGTATTAGTCTTTGTGGGAAAAAATTTGCATTGGGACTTTTCTAAAGGTGAAACAAACAGCTAGAATATTTCTAAATGCCTATTTAGCACCTGCTGTGAAGAAAACTGCACCTCAGAAAATAAAATCAGTGACAATACTTGAGTAAATTGACCAATGGGAGAATGTTGCAGGGTGCAATGACCTAGTAGTCATTGATATTTAAAATTGTAAGATTAATGGTGTAAAAATGTTTATTTGATACTAAAATGTATTTGTCAATGAGAGCACATATTTTTTGAACAAAATACATGTAATACCTATACGTTTCTTCTGTACACTTTCAATATTCAGGTTAGGATTACATACTTGAAATAGCAGGCAGTTGCCAGTGTTCTTTACACTTGACAGAAAGGCTGAGTGAAACCACAGATATTGACTTTCTGATTCCAAAAGATAGTTGCCAAATTCATTTTATTTCCTTCTATTTGGTGGGAAGGGAAGGGACATAAGTATACAGTCTCTTAACACAGTGACCATAACTTAAAAGAATTACAATATGATTTCTATGGCATGAGCAGCAGTCCATCAACACCAGCCTTGTATCCTTGTTGATGATGCTTTTCCAAATGAAATTTTATTAAAAACAAACATAAAAAGTGAAATTAATGAATAGATAAGTAATTTTTTTAGACAATTTATAAACTATAGCACTTGATTCAAGAATGGCATTTAATGTACACTGGTATTCTTTCTTATTGTTAGCAACCTTTCAAAACCAGGTTTGGAAATCATGATTTTGATACCTCTTTCTTTCAAAGGAAAAAGGGTTATCAGGAGTAAAAACCACTATCAATTAATAGCTAGTTACTGGCTTTTTATAGTGATTGGCAATCCTGAAGTCATTTCAGCTGCGAGATTTTTGCTAATAACACCCTTACCTTGCAATAATTATTTGATTTACTGGTATGTTGTCTCTGACAATAGTCTCTCTAAGTACCCTCAGAGAAGCTTTTTTTCCAATAACTGCATTGTAGTATACATCTTATTTATCAAATTTATTCAATCAACTTCTTCAATCCTAGTCAGCATACAGAGCATGCCACAAATTTAAATAATGACATTCTATGTGAGACTTGTTATTGGGCTGGGGATATCTGACCTGGAATGCCATTAAAATAACTTATACATTTTAAAATCGTATTTGAAACGCTGCAAAACTAAGATTGCAGTGAATTTAATTTCAAAGTAATTTTGGATGTCCTTTCAAACTGTATGTGGTAATCTTTGATTTTTGCACTGATGCTAAATGTTAATGAACAGAGACGCAGTGTACCACTTCACCCAGAGCAATGAAAACATTAAAATGTCTTTAGAACACTGAATAAAACTTTATTTTATAAATATAATCCCTGTTGAAGCTTTACCATTTCACTGTACTTTTGAAATAAGGGCACATGGAAAATATGGAAGAGTTCCTTTGAGATAGCTAACTAAAGCTACAAAATGAGCACGGTACAGTATTTCCAAGGAACACGGTTCAAAAGTTGTACGATTACTACTAAGGTTGTTTTATTCTTTACCACATTTGGAACAGGAAGTCTGTGTTGTTCTTGAAGAATTCTGAAAAGCAATGTCACAGTCTGATGACCTCTTCTCCTCATTAAAACGTTCCCAAAGACAGCTCTCTGCATGATGTTTTGTAGCTTCAGCAGCCATGAACTAATTTGTACCTCTTATTTTGATCATGCACTGGTGAAAGAACCAAACAATATTTTTCTTTAAACACAGAGAGGTCTTTCAACAGCTCAGCATGCACTTCTACCCTCTTTTTAATCTTGAAGCACCTATTTATTTGCTCTTTTCACCACTAAATCTTCTTTGCTCCTTTCTGCCCCCCTGCAAAGCTGCTAGTTAAAATCTTCAGTGTTTTTTCTTCATAGGCTTAAACCATTAGAAGGGTATTACCATAAAAAGGGAGACAAGGACTTAGAGACACAGTACACCAGAATTTGCATTTCTAATTTTTAATCCAATTAAACTAAAACAATATTTATTTAGCTACAGCCTTTCTAAAATGGATATAAATTCACTAAAGCTAATGGAAAATTTTCTTCCTGGAGGAAATTAGTTATAGATGTTCACTGTAAAAACTGTTTGGTTCTGCATACTGAATGTCTCCAGATTTTGCTTACAGGTAATTAGCATTCAGCTAGCTGATGTGTTTATTTTGCATACCTTCTTTTTTGTGTGTGTGCAATTCATTATGCAAGTCATATTTTTTGCTCTACATAGTGGATTCAGTATATGCAAATTGTTAGAAGATACTGTAAGGACATTAGCTTTCAACACAAACAGCATATACCTGGAAAGAAAGGCTGTATGGGTTGGCATATTTGCATTACAATTAAGTGTTGGTTTTATAGACAGCTAGTAAATAAAGCACTATTATGTCTAGTTCATTTTAAATCAATACATTTTAACCAGTAATGTATACATTTTATAAATCCAAATCTATCTAAACCCACAGAGAGCCTAGTTCTGCTCCCACTGATTTTGGTTCAAGTAATAAAGTCAGCACTCCTTTTACCCTCTCTCAGGCTTTTCTAGTAAGGAGAGAGGGCAGACAGCGACTTCATGGAGAAAAGGTACTAAATCTTGCCTTTTAATAGGAGAAAAGCTTCTGTTCTGAATTTTGAGCCCAGGGATATCTGCAAGGTGGGAAACATCTTGCCCAGCAGAATGGCCCACTGTGTTCCTATGCATTCCGGAGGCACAAAACCAGCAGAGGCCAGCCAACATCTAAGCAGATCCCCAGTCCAGAGGAAACGCCAGCATGCTGCTACCTGAGCTCTGCATACAGGTATATGGACAGATATCCACCCTTCTGGAGGGAAGTCTGCTATGAAATCTCCATTCAATCTCCAAGATGCTTTCCCATCTTGGCTATCTCTCTTTCCTGAACTCTGGGATTCAAAGTATAAAGAGTAATTATGGACTCCAGAAATGGTAGAATTAATCGCAATGACGCTAAAGCAATATTATCTGTATCCATAACTCCCAGCAACAGCTAATCACCTGCAGAAGCAGTTGGGAAAACTAGGCTGAGGAATCATCTCACTCATTTGTTTAATATTATACTGGATAGTTTCCAGAAGTATGAACCACACTGTTATCTGAATAAAATTAAGTCACAGTCAGTTAATGATTGCTAGGTGCTGCCGTATATCCTAAACCACAAGGAAATTCTTGGATCTAGGATATCATGTTCTTATCTAGAAGATTCTGTTTGAAATTTCTTTCTGATTTCTTGGGCTCCAGAGAGTTTCTCAAAAGGTCACAGTGAAAAATAAAAAAAATTGTCAGGCAACCCTTGCATTATCCTTGATGTAGATTTTTCACATCCAAATAATATTAACTTTATAGGAAAACTCCCTACCTTAAGAGGAACAGACATGCAAGTATCAGTTCTATTTTTCAGTATTCCGAGTAAGGAGGCAGAATTATATTCACAACGTTCCTACTTATTTTAAAATATCCTGTGTATATGTATGGATCAGCAAACATTTTTTTTTTTTACTAGAGGTCATTGAGTACTCTTGTTAATAGGTCTTGTTCAGTATTTCTTCACAAAGAACACTTTAATCAGAATGAAGTAAATGTTCTTCTACCATATTTCTCATGAGATAATTTCATATTATAGTATGACTCCTTCTATCTTTATATGAATAAGCAAATTTTGTGAGAGGATATAATTTCTGCATTTGACTTTGATGTGGTTGTTTTTCACAAGAAGGAGAAAGGAACAACTCCTGGGACAATGATAAATGTTCTGAATTGGTTATCAATATCATGGAACGATCCCATGGGAGCCTTGCAGCTGGTGTCACCTGCCATTCAAACTAAAACTATTTACCAAACAGGGCTGTATTTTCCATCACGAAATATGTCGGGAATGGTGATGTTAGTGGACTGGTGTGGCTTGTCCATCAAGTAATCCAAATAATCCTGAGTAGATTAGAAAAGTAAATCAATTTTATGAAGATTTCTGTAGTTTTGCAGACAAATTAACTCATAGCTAAAGAGAGCCTACTGAAACAGAAATTTTGAAAGAGGGAAAAAAAAATCATCCCTAATCTGATGGAAAATTACACTGTCTCCATTCCCTAAAATCTGATGGGTTTACTTCAGCCTTTATTTATTATATGATTTTCTGGCTAGTCAATACTGGATTTAAGGTAAGTATTCTCACCAGAAGTGTGTACGGTTTAAATTGTTAATGGTATTTTGCTCAATAAATTAATTGTCCAACTTTCCTAAGCCTCAGATTCATTAAAAATCACAGATAAGGGTACGAGAAAACTGAGTAAATTTCTGAAGTCTTCTGATTCCCTAGAACCAGGGTAGCTATTGAATGTGAGACAGAGAATAGTCCCAGCTGGACTATGCAGCTGTCTATGACTGTTGTGTAATGGTCAAGTTTCCATGCTATTTCTGCTAACTGCTGGAATAAATGAGTACTCTTTGTTTATGAAAAACAGCCTCTGGGGAAAAAAGATGATGATGCCACAGTGTGCACCAAAAGTGTAGATCCTTGCTCAACTGC
The DNA here is from genome assembly GCA_013400475.1 of Tricholaema leucomelas. Lineage (NCBI taxonomy): Eukaryota > Metazoa > Chordata > Aves > Piciformes > Lybiidae > Tricholaema lacrymosa > Tricholaema leucomelas. The sequence continues at coordinate 334,989 of WAAF01013988.1, forward strand.
AAGAGGTGAGAAGTGCATTAAGCATCTCAAGGAAAAGGTAAAACGGAAAAAAATGAAGGCTTTCAGGACATGTTGAGGACAGCTTTCTTTTAGGAAGATGGAAGATGGTACTGAGAAGCTTGCAGCTTCTTTAGAACTGATTCTGACTAATAGGGAGGATCTGGTTGAGAAACCAGAGGTAGAAGGTAATTTTGGTTAAAGTGATTACAAAACTATAGAGTTCACAAATCTAAAGAAAGGGAGGAATGAGAGCAGCAGAATAAGGACAATGGAGTTCAAAAAACCAGACTTCATCAAACTGAGGGAACTGGAAGGTAGGGTCTCTTGGGAAGATATTCTAAGGAAAAAAAGACTGTAAGAGAGTTCGCAGTAACTGAATGGGACTATATTAAAGATACAATGTCAGACTGTCACGATGCAAAGGAAACACATGGAGCATAGTCAAAGACCAACATGGCTCCATCAAAAGCTCTTTAATGGCTAGGAAAATAAAAGGAAAGCAGAAAAACATAAATATAAATACAAAAGCAGAACAAGGACCTACAGGTAAAGACGTAAAAGATACTATGAAGGAATGAGATGCAGCATTAGATCAAAGTGAATAAGAGTTTCATCTAACAAGAAACATAAAACGCAACAAGAAAACTACTTTAGAAATGGGAAGATGGCAAGGAAAAGAATGTCTATTGCTTAGCAGGAAAGGAAAGAGAATGGCAGATATTAAAGGCTGAACAGTATGATCTTTGCTTCAGCACTCATAAAGGGTGAGAGTAGATCAGATATTTTATATACTTAGAATTCTACCAACACTGTTTTAAATATCATTCTTGCTAGTAAAATACACAAATACAGAGTACATATAGATAAACATCATTAAATACCTGCAGAATTAACCAGGAAAAACAAAGCATTTGCAAGGCAGCTGTCAAAAATTATCTGCCTGACTGTCAGAGGATAGCAAGTGACAGGCTACAGACATGCACTACAGGCTCTATTCAATACTCTCCACAGTGCCTCAAATGAATGACTAAAGAACATATTTGGAACAGGGAAGTTCAAACTAGAACAAATGTTGGGCACAACAGGTTTTAAATTTTAAGTAATGTTGATAAACTGAAAGCATGGCCTGAAACCAAGATGATGAAATTCAATAAAGGCTAGGTAAAGCACTTAATAAGGAACATTCCAATACATAAATACAACAGGGAAGTAACTGACGAGGCAGCAATGCTGAGAAAAAAGCTCTGGGTTTTGAGTGAAATAGTCATTTAATTAAGCCAAGAATTTAATACTATTGCCAAACAACATTCCAGGATGTAATTTGAAGAGCATCATCTACCAGACATGAGACTTGCTCAGCACAGGAGAGATGACACTTAGAGTGCAGTGCTCACTTTTGGGCACTGCAACGTAATGCAGAGATTACCTCTCCTTTGGGAGATAGCCAGACAGATAGTAAGAGTGTAACAGATTTAGAAAATATGATCTGCAAGTTATGTTAAAAGAAATGTTCTGGTTTAATTAAAATAGAATCAATTTAAAAAAACACCAAACAACAAACAAAAAACCCTCAACAAAAAGAAACAAAGAAACAAACATTTAAAGGAAACTTAAGAATATTCTTTCAATGCCCACATTCTTTATGCTCTCTGCAGATTTGACAAAGATAGTCAAGTATTTGAATAGCGTACTTGAATAAAACATTATTGGAGGGTTTTATGAGCAGGTTTGATTAACAGAATGACAGGACTGAAAAATCCTCAACACAGCTACCCAATTGATCTCCCCACTATTGTTGTGCACTAATTATCCTATCTTGACTCTATGATATCAAGATTTCACTACACCGCTGTTGCATTTATGTTAAGGAGGGTTAGAAGCGAATTTAGGTAGATGTTTAAGACATGTCTTGGATATGTATTCAAAGTATAATTTGGACCTTCCACCACAACTTATTCTTCCAAAAATGTATCAACATTTCCAAAATGACATTACAACACGAGAATTATGAAAAAATTAGCAGTAACAATGGCCACATTTTTCAAACCCAGCAGCTAAAATGCTGGAGGTGAATATTTTAAACAGAATAGAGGGTAAAGGATTAGTGTTTAGAGAAAAATAGTCAGTCTTACCATCTTTTAAAAAATCAAAAATGTCAGGGCTGTCTTACTCAGCAGTTACAAGTAACTTTCCTGGTAAGCAAGATTTTCTTACTCTCAACAAGTAGAGAACTGGTTATCTTCCTGCCTTTAGCAGTACTCTGCATCAGCACCATACTTAGACAAACTTGCAACTGAGAATTTTTTGGAGGTTTAGTCAAAATCTGTGCCTACCAGACCTAGATTTTTATGCTGTCCTACTCTAATTGCCATGAAGAGACTTTTCACATGAATGAGTCCAGAAAATATTGACCTTTTTACCTAAACCAACCAAATTTCAACAAAACATAGACCTTCCATAGAAGTACAATGTTTTAAAAGGGACCACATACAGTGGGGTCCACACCAACCTAAAGTAGGTCCTGCCTGTGTGTGGCTTTATATAAATCAGTCCTAATAATCACACTTTATTTTCCAGATCGTGCAGTCAGTATTTTGAATCCAACCCACTCTCACCTCCAGGAATGTAATGAGTAGGCTCCCCAGATGCTGAAGCTTGAGTCTAGAGGGCAATAACACTTAAATAACACTTTTCCAAAAGGAGGAATGTGCTGTGCAGCTTGTCTGAAATCTCACCAGTCCTAGAATGTAAACCTTTCTCTTTTCATGAAAACCTGTTAGTGTTGTGTTGCACTCACTAGCAAGGAAGTATAATAGACAGAACAGCCTGTTGAGCTTCCACCAGCTCAATGTCTCAAATTTCATGGACAGTTTCCACAGTAAAGCATATAAGACTTAGAAAGTATGACTTTGGTCATCATCCAGAGGCAATCACAGAATCATAGAATGGTTTAGGTTGGAAAGGACTTCAAAGATCATCCAGTTCCAACCTCCAGACATAGGCAGGGACACCTTCCACTACAACAGGTCACTCAAGGCCTCATCCAACCTGGCCTTGAACACCTCCAGGGAGGGAGCAGCCACAACCTCCCTGGGCAACCTGTTCCAGTGTCTCACTACCCTCACTGTAAAGAACCCTTTCCTAACATCTAGTCTGAATCTCTCCTCTGCCAGTTTTAAACCCATTACCCCTCGTCCTGTCATTACAAGACCTTGTAAATACTCCCTCCTCAGCCTTCCTGTAGGCCCCCTTCAGATACTGGAAGACTACTACAAGGTCCCCTCAAAGCCTTCTCTTCTCCAGGCTGAAGAGCCCCAACTTTCATAGCCTGTCCTCATAGCAGAGGTGCTCCAGCCCTCTGATCATCTTCATGGCCCTATTCTGGACTCGCTCTAACATTATTGTGGGGGTATGTTTTTAAGTGAACTGGGTGTGTATGTGAAGTGAGATAGATGGGAAGATGATTACTGCATGTATTAAATAATATTTGGCCAGTAACTGTTTTGATATTACTTCTGAGAATTTTCTAAAACCTGCAGGCTCCTGCACTTGACCAATCTCCTCAATAGAACCCACACAAGTCAATACATCACCTCCTTGAGATTTGAAATTACTCCTGACAAGGACTCACAATTCTGAATGTGTAGTGTAGGCTGTCAAAAAAAAGAGCATTTTGTTCCTTGTTATGACAGTAAAGCTCCAAAATCAAGTAAACTTGGAAGGTCATATACAAAATGTCAAAGATGAAATGTAAGAACACTGGCAATACTTATGGTACAAATAAACTTAATTGAAAGCTTTAACTCTGACAAGAAAGGAATGCTTGAGCTACCTGTATGGACCACTTTTAACACCTTCTACCCAAACATCTCAAAATTAGTAAAATGCTTGGCAAATAGTATTCGATAAATATTATTTTTGTTTTATTGTGGGCAAGGAATTTGAAATAAACGTAAACAAACTCGCCAAATAAATAAAACTATGAAAAGAAAAAGACAACAAGAAAGAGAAAGAAACTATCACATATCCAAAAGGAAATTAAATTAATTATAATGTGTTATTTACAGGCAACTACAAAGTTCTTCTAGAAGTAGAAAACGGGTTTTGGGGGGCGGGGGGAGTGCCTGGAAGCATCTAATTTAGGCTTTAAATAGAGGAGTGACTCTTCAGTCACGCAGGTGCTGTTTTTCACTGCAGCAGCACGCAGCGTTCCTGTTGTGTGGTTTTAGTATTTTACTTTTTTTCCACTAGATGTCCCCAGCATGTCACATTACGTTTTGCTTTCAGTTACTGTATCTTAGTAATCTGAAAGGGTGTATTCTTCATTTGAAGTGTATGTTAGGAAGATACCGTGATCAACGACTTTCACTCCAGAGTTCACTTTGTCTGGAAGATTAGCAAGACACGGAACCTCAAGAGGAACACAATAATTCAATTTTCTGCTTAGGATATAGAAGCTTCCCCATTTAAGAAGCAATTAAGAATAAGAATCATTTATGCTTTCATCACTCAAAATATTCAAGCAATCAAAGCCTAAAACAAACGAAAATCCTTGCAGGAAAAGTCCTTCTGTATCAAAAGGGAAGCATCAGCAGGGTTGGGTTTTTTTTGCTGTCACTCCATTATTTTCAAAGGATGTGTAACAGTTGCACAGACCCATTCACGGTTGACTGAGCCAACAGCAGGAATCTAGCTTAATTTGAGCTTTAATGTATCTTTAAAGCAAGATGACAGCTAAATCTGGAGTGATCACAAATATCATTTTAGGCTTTTCCCACCTCCCAAAAACGGCCCCTGCAACAAGGCACAGGAGACAGGAAACAAAGACATCATATTAGACTCTTAAAGCAGGCAAGCTGATCTAGAACTAATCTTGCAATACTTTGGCTTTTCTGAAGATGCAGTAAGCTCAATGAATCCTTTGGGTTTTGCACTCACTCAGCTGTAAGTGCTGTCAGGGCAAAACAGTGCCATGGAAGGTTGTGTGTCTCTTGATTTCAGGGATGCAATAAGGATTTCTAAAAGGTGCCAGTAGGTGTCCAACTGGAAACACTCCAGCAGCATGTTTCTAACTCTCGGGGCATCAAGTAAAATATTAGTGCCGTATAAACGAGCAGCTCCTGGCTCAGAGAAAAAAAAAACATAGTCTGAGTGACCTTTTTACTCTGCACAGCCCTGGAACAATGGTAAACACTGGTTGGGGGTCCACAGCCTCCAGTGGTTTCACAGCACATCAGCAGAGCCACCAGGACTTACTGTGGCAATAAAAGGCAGAATTCTGCCAATAATAATAAAAGGAGAGATAAATGAAACTGTGAAACAAAGTCAAGTGCTCTTGTTGCTATGCATTTTCTATAGATACATATTTCCATTTACAGCACTCAAGTAAGATGCTATTTGCTACCAGAAGCAGGTTTTTATTGTCTTTTTCTTTTGTGTAAATGCTCTAAAGATTTTTTACAGTGGAAAATCAGCAGTTTTAAAAGTGAGGTGGCTGAAAAGGCTACTGAGAGGCTTTTTCTCCTTTTTTTTTTTTTTATGATAAGAATCTTGAAGAGTTTGTGCAAGGTTTGATCTTGGAAAGATAATTACCTAATCTTCAGCTTGTTCCCCTCCAAATAATTCCCTCTATAGCCCAGATGATCAATGCTCTTTGAAACACTGCTGAAGTAATGCTACAGGATTCAGGGAAGCAAAACCCAAGCAGTTGAAAGTGGAGTAAAAGGGAGTGAAATATTTTCCGTTTTCTGTTTGCTTTCTCTTCATTGTCATGTAATCAACAAAAGGATTCCCCTATGCCAAGGGAAATCTTCACCCACTCCAATACAGCAGCTTTCTGTATCAGGGCAAGCCGATCATGAGGCCTGTGCGTAGTTCTTGTTTGCCACCACGTTCAGTATCTTGTGCCCAGGGTTTGGTACCAACTCCTTGTGAATCAGCCTGAATTTTCAGTCTTAAAACTTTTCCACATATTCCCACTTTTGTCATGTGCCTGCTGGGTTGCACATGGGCCAAACACAGCAGAAGCCTGCGGACTGTAATGTTTTTAGTGTCTTCAGGAATGCTTAAGCAAAGAAATCCAATAGATGAATATCAATATCACAGATATCTTAAAAATAAGTAGCCATCTGGGCTAAACATAGGCCAAATGAGGTTTCTGGTGTTTTTTATTTCATCCTTTTTTACCTTGGCCAGCTGCAGCAGTGTGTATCCTTTTCTATGTACAACTAGCTGGAGGCAGCATCCTGTGAAATAACTATGTGATGTTGAACTAGCTTGGTACTTCTTCACTTAGGCCTCAAGCAAGCTAAGCCAAACTAATTGCAGGAAGTGAGTAGTGCAATAAGCAAAAAGTCAACAGGGCTTACAGCACAGTTTTACCGCTGGCTTACTGAGTCACCTTCAAGTCCCTGGAGAAGCTGCCTGTCTGAGCATCCCCACCTGCAAAGCAGAGATAATACCCAACCATTCTAACTCTGGGAGTCTATGAAGGCATATCAGCTTCTAGGAACTAATCATTTTTTACATATTCTGCACGCTCGTCACATCTTACAATGACTAACAAACTTTTGCAGAGTGAGGTAGGTTACTACAGAGTTTGAATTTCTCTGAATAATGGACAGAGGTTTACTTTTACCTCCTCTGTACTTTAAAACTCACAAAAGCATCTCAGTACTTCCAAAACTGAGAGTTAAGAAGGTATATGACAACCTGGAGTTTCTCCAAAACTAGGACAAAGTATCTGAACTGATACAATGTAAAATTTCTCTGGATGGTTTTTTTGTTTGTTTGTTTGTGGGTTTTTTTGGCAGAAATAGTGTTCATAGTGCTCAAACTGTAGCTTGCTCACAAAGGACATTTGACAATGTAAAAGAAGAACATTTCCTCCCCAAAGTTCACATACTGGGCTGACTATATCTCTCTGGGGGTTCCCCTTATGCAGACTTCAAGCAGGGGAAATATCACCAAATATATCAGCTCATGTTTTCTTCTGCTCTTTCCCATCTGCAGACTGTTTAAGGTCCTTTGAGGTTCCTCTGGACTGGAACTCCCCTCAGGTACCCCATAGAGTTTGTCTGGCAGACAAAGTAAAAACTTCAGTTTGTCTTTTTGTCATGTGCTACACTCAAAATTTTCCCTCCTTGTTCCTGATTTCTTTGTTTCCTGCTTTGTCCTGTCTTTGCTTTCCCTGTGCCTCAAGTATCATGATGCCATAAAGTAGGGAAAGTTCACTGACAACATAAGCCCACTCGTTACCCTCTTCTAAAGAGCTGAGCTATTCTTACTTATCCTTCTCAACTGTTTTACAGACTACATTCATCTTGCATAAAGTTCATGTGTGGTCTAAGCTCACCCTCTAGGTTCCTTAATGGAGATGCAGAAAATGATTCATTTTCTCTCTGTTTTAAAACTTTAGAGGATTAACTTACTCAGCTTAGGAGGAGTTTTTCTACCTCTTCCCTTCTCTCTCTTCCTCTCTCTAGAGGAAGTCTAGACAAGAAGTTTAGACTGAGCGCTAAACATTTCTTTGATGAAAATTACACAGAATGACTTTCACTTCTGCTTACCAAAAGCTTCTTCTCAAGTATCTGCTGTGCCTCCTCAGTATCTGCCATAGCAAGCCCCTGGCCAAGCTGGCAGTGCTTGGCTTGGACGGGGCACTCTGTGCTGGGTTAAGAACTGGCTGGAGGGCCAAAGCCCAGAGAGTGGTGGTGAATGGTGCCACATCCAGTTGGCAGCCAGGCACTAGTGGTGTGCTCCAGGGATCAGTGCTGGGCCCAGTCCTGTTTAATATCTTCACTGATGATCTGGATGAGGCGATTGAGTCCAGCATCAGTAAGTTTGCAGACAACACCAAGATGGGAGTATGTGTTGATCTGTTAGAGGGCAGGAGGGCTCTGCAGAGGGACCCGGACAGGCTGGATAGATTGGCACAGTCCAACACCATGAGTTTTAACAAGGCCAAGTGCAGGGTTCTGCACTTTGGCCACAACAACCCCAAGCAGCGCTACAGGCTAGGGACAGAGTGGCTGGAGAGCAGCCAGGCAGAGAAGGACCTGGGGGTACTGGTTGACAGGTGACTGAACATGACCTGGCATTGTGGCCACGTGGCCAAGAAGGCCAATGGCATCCTGGCCTGTATCAGGATGGTATGACCAGCAGGAGCAGGAAGGTCATTCTGCCCCTGTACTTGACACTGGTTAGGCCACACTTTTGAGTACTGTGTCCAGTTATGAGCCCCTCAATCATCAAGAAGGATGTTGAGGTGTTTGAATGTGTCCAGAGAAGGGCAACAAGGCTGGTGAGGGGGCTAGAGCACAGCCCTGTGAGGAGCAGCTGAGGGAGCCGGGGTTGTTCAGCCTGGAGGAGGCTCAGGAGGAGCCTCATTGGTCTCTACAACTACCTGAAAGGAGGTTGTAGCCAGGCAGCAGGTCGTCTCTTCTCCCAGGCAACCAGCACCAGAACAAAAGGACACAGTCTCAAACTGTTTCAAGGGCAGGTTTAGGCTGGACATTAGGAGGAAATTCTTCATGGATAGAGTGATTGCCCATTGGAATGGCCTGCCCAGGGAAGTGGTGGAGTCACTGTCCCTGGAGATGTTTAAAAGGAGACTGGATGTGACAGTGCCATGGTTTAGTTAATTAGGTTTAGGTGATAGGCTGGACTCAATGATCTCAAAGGTCTTTTCTGACCTGGTTGATTCTGTGATTCTGTGATCTAGTGTTTAGGGAAATTGCAGAGAATTTTCAAGGAGCCTCAAAAGGAAGGAGTCATACCATGATTTATAAGGCTTACTAAGTAGCTGATCCACTGAGCCAAAAAAAGACTGGAAAGACTATACAGTCTTCTCTCCTGGAAAAAGTCAGTGTTGCCTGCTGCATCTGTGCCCCTGCAAAATAGGAGATGTTTGGAAAAAAGGGACACATTCATTCCAAGAACATCCACCATCTCACCACTTCATTGCTCAAAAATTAGAAAACAAAACACTCACTAAGTTAAGTTGCATTCTCAAAAAGAATATCCAAATTATCACAATTCCAGACCCCCCACACATCTAACACTGCAGTAAATTTAGTTCTGCTGACTAACACATCCTGACATAAATATACGGCTTGAGGATCCTGTATGAGGAACTACCAAAACTAAGACTATTTTGCATGCATATACAACTCCTAGTTGCATACAGGTCTAAGATGTACTAACTGCTCTCTGTAGGAGATTCACAGAGTACTTTTCTGGATCCAGACCTTAGGAAACAGGAGCTGGTGGTGTTTTCTTACAATCTGCTGAACCAGAAGGAGGCAGTCAGAAATACTGCCCTCTCCCACTGATCACTAATTTCCCACATTAGCACAGCCCGACAGATGACCTTAAACTACATTATTTCTCATGTCAAGTGTGATCTGTGTTCCAGAACAGACCATGTTCCTGTCATAGAAATACTAAGATACAGGAATATGTTGTCTAGAATGAAGTTGCTGTGCTGGTTTGAGACTAACTGAAATATTTTACTGAGAGATATTGAATCCTTAGCTGTGAAAAGAAAGAAGAAAAACAACATGTGCCCTATATCACCATTCTTATGCTGAGAAACACAACTAGTCAAAATATACATAAGACGGGCAATTCACACACACACACTGCTCAGCTCTCACTTTGGGCTGTGCCGTCTTTCTGGTGGTCTGGTCTCTGGCTGATTCTGCCTTTAACACTCTAGTCCACCTAACCCCTTTTTCCTCTAACCTCCTTGCCATCTTTTTTTGACATCTTACCTCAGACCTCCAGATTTATCATGTGAGATATACGTGGGTTGATCTGGTTATTTCTGAAGGGAGCAAAAGAGGAAGGGGGGAAGGAGGTTTGGGTCAGGAGCCCTCCCGGGGACTTTGTTTCTGTGTTACTTTTAATGTGTATATAACTGTACATATTGGTGTATATATATGCTAGTATATTGTGCTAAGCTGTAAATATAGCTTCATTCTTTAATTTCCAGCCATCTGAGTCTAGTCTGGGTGATTTTCTTAAGTGTGGAGGGGCAGCTAACTCCCAAACCATCACAGTTGCTAAAGTTATTGTGTTACTTGTAGTCTCCTCTTAAGTATGTCTTTAAGTGTCAGGGAAGATGAAGTATTCTGAATTTTAAATTCTGGATAAAATACTGATTTAAATGTTTTAATTTTATCTTAAAAGTTTAATTTTAACAGGTCTGCTAGTTATCTTGTTGGGAGCTTCTTCTGAATATATTCTATCTTCTCACATAAAAGCTGCCAAACCATTCAGGTCTCAGGCAGGCTTCAGACCCTGTATTAAGTCATTAGAGTCTAGGAGCACACCTCTAAAAGATGCTCATTTTACACATTTTTAAAATTACTTTTTTAGATGGAGGTTAAAATAATCCCAAGAATTAATAACAGTGAAAAGGAATTGTGAGTAATCCTCTAAGAGTCCCTACAAGCAGTCCTCAAAGACAAAACAAACACTTTTTTGAAAGACATAGCACTGGACAGAGCAAATCCATATAATAATTGCACATTTTAAGGAAGGTAATACAAAACCATCTTACAGGGATACTGCTAAAATCTGCAAAGTGCAACACAATATGACAATAGCAGCAACCTATAGCTTAATTGAGAGATATATAAAACCAAACTTGGGGAGGATCGTGTTGAACTTTTACCTGAGAGAGCAGCAGCTCTCCAACATAACCCCACACATCATTTATTTGATGTTGAGTAAACCCACAAAGGACATAGAGCTTCAGGTTTTCCAAACTATCAAAGAATAGGAACAGAAAGTAACAGCAATCCTGTATCTCGCATTGAAACTGAAGATCTGCCTGATTACTATCACATAACACTTCAGACAATTGCTGGGAGAGTGGCATAGTAAAATAGCAGCCACTAAGCCTTTTAGCATGCACAGAATTCGATCACTACTGGAAAGAGTATAAAGTAGCCAGCATTACAATCATAAAATAAAACATCAAGAACAATAGCATTCATTTACTTTTACAACAGACTATATAGACGAAAATGCATTGTTACAGTAAGAAGCACTTTGGTGACTATTCAAAAAAAGTTTATAACAAGGAGCCTTTCTAAGGATGAGGTTTAGCTCAAGATTGGAAGAAGTTGGTTTGGATGCCTATATGTAGACATTCTGGTTTAGGTATCTAAGCTTCTATATTTTACTCAGTGAACATCAAGACAGTAATCAAACAATTAAGTTCACTTTGGAGTAGCTGGTCAGTTGAATCACTTTCCAGGCAGCTCTGACTGCATTGGCCAGATCTCCATTGAGATTAAGGAACTTTAGATGTCTCACAGATAGACGCACAGGTGTCTGAATCCCAAACAAATCCCACCTCTTTTAAGGACTTTGAAGCATGGTATCATGACACTAACTGAATATAGAAGAATTTCATTCTGTTCCAACTTTTTTCCAGTAAGATTCAGCCTGCTCCTTACTTTGGAAGAACATCTTAAATATTGTATGCCAATTAGACTATGCAATTGTTGGTCTTCACCACTTTGTGTGTGTGACAGAATACATTCAATTGTTAGTTCATATGCTTTTTTTCCCTCAGGACCCTGTTTTATTCAGTGTGGAAGCCTGTTCATACATGTGATGAAGGGAGAATTTCAGGCACAGTGCAAAAGAACACTGCACACTTTTCTAAGATCTACTTCCACAGTTCTCATGATCCACAGAATCTTGTTTCGGAGTATTTAGTGTGTTCTTTGCCGTTGCATTTCTCAATGATTACTTCTCTCTCTGTGTTACTTCCTCTCCACATTATTTTTTGTAGGCAAATGACATTTTTTCCCCTCTTTGATCCGAATTCAGCTCACCTGAGAAACTTCTTAGCTATAGACACTGCATACCTCCGTTCAGATAAAATATTATCAAAAAAACAGGTAGTAAGGAATTTATCTATGAGGCTGTGCTAGTTTGAAGCTAGCTAGAATGTTTTGGTGAGAAAGATTAGATCACAGGCTGTGAAAAAGAAACAGTGGTGATGTCTACTTCACTCATAGGCTTGCTGAGATGTATAACAAGAGTATAAACATAGATAAGGTATTCGTTCTTTGTCTGGGCTGTGGGCTGCATTTCTCTCTAACCTCACCTTCCATCTTTCTGATTAATACACTTTGCTTCCTAACTCCCCTGGCCAACCCTCCATTCTTCTTTGGGGCACAAGGCAACGTCTGGGGTAAGGTAGAGGGGTGAGAGAAGGTGGAAGGGTGGTTGTGAGCCCCTCCTGGGGACTCAGGTTTCTGGGAGGGCTGTTGTGTTTTTGTATTACCTTTTCCCTTGTATATTTCTGTATATATCTGTATATACTGTAAATATCTGCTTGTATATTGTGCTAGCTGTAAATATAAGCTTCATTCAAATTTCCAGAGCCAGCTGAGTCTAGTCTGGGTGATTTCCAAAGTAGGGGGGGTGGGTAACATCCAAACCATCACAGAGGCATTCCCAAACTACATGTAATACGCTCATAAATCACTGACTTCAATTAAAACTTACACTAATTACATTGTGAAAAGCCCGAAGAAAGGTTTTGGCAGCAATTTCTTATATTAAGACATTATTATAGTGCTCCAAGAGCTGTGAAACAAGGCTTTTGGGGACCTCTTCAGTCTGCTGAGGTTAAAACCTACAACCCACATCTTCCCAAGAGATTGCCCTAACCACACCACATTTTTTCATCTTAGGTCTTAAAACTAGGCCACAGCTCAGCCAAGAGTTCCTGGTGCAGACAGCCAGTAATGGGTAGCATGATGTCGTCATAGCCTGCTGATAGGGCTCTGATGAGATCTATGAAGCCTGGTTCTAGCTACTGTCCTTCTGCCATTTATAAATGCATTTGGCTCATACTCCAGAGAATTTTGGCAGCTTCTTCTGTATTAGAATGATTTAATAGAGTTTTTAAATCTCTTTTTCAAGTAAATGAATACAAAGATATATAAATAGGTTTTAAATTACTGTCTCTATCACACACAGTTGTGGAGGACACGAAATCTCCTGGGAGTTTGATCTGTGTTAATTAAATTGGAAAAAAAAATTCATAAGGTCTAAAGCACGCTTAATGAATTAGCATGGAGGTCCCGTTGTGCAAAAGCCTTTTAAACTCCAGTGAAACAAATCATCTCACATTTTATTATTATCCACTTAACAAATTTAATCTGTCACTTTATATCATGAGAAACCACAGTTTTTCATAAATGCTAATTAAAACCATTAAAAATGGAAATCATCTTCTGAGGGGCTTAGGCGAAGTGTGAATATTGATGCAAAGAGATAGGCTTGTTTGTCCTTATGAATGAAAGATGGTACTTCTGTTATAAAAAACTTGTACTTGAGAAATCTGCTGGGAGTAACTATAGGTGCCTAAATAAATTTGAGACAGAGAGAGGCTTCAAAAAGCATCACTTAAGGGACACCAGTGTTGTCATTTCATTGATAGGATACCGCCAGTTTTGAGGAATGCCATCACACTTAAACCAGAAAAAGCTAGAGAAAGGAAGATAAACTAAAACAGTAAATAAAGTACTTCCCAGTTTGAATCTTTATAATCCATACATATTAAGGGCAATTCAGTGATCATCTGTAACTTCACCCATGAGCTATTAAATGTATAACAACAGTGACACTTATAGCAAAACAACAGAACTGAGCCTGCTAGGATGCTCAAAGCATCTGAGTAACTTCCCTAGCAAGGAGCAGGAGGTGAGGGAATTCAGATGCACTACATCCCTTCTTTAGCAACTGGTCTTACTATGACAAAGTTCTTCCATCCATGCACTAAGGAACACATGCACATGACTGATACCAGATTTTTCTGCTGTTAGATCCATTTGGTAGTTTGATGCATGAAAAATTCACTTTAAAAATCTGATTAAACTCCATGTAAACAGCATTTATATCTTATTTCCTTTACACATCCATCTGACCTTTCCTGATTATCTTGCACTAGAGCCTTTTGTTTCTCTCAAGCTCTTCAAACAAATTCTTATCTTGATACTTTAGCATAAATTCAAAACAAAGTTAGAGGCCTCCAGACCTCCAAAGCAATATTACTTATTACAAGTGACACTTGCTGTCTAACAAGAATCTACATTAACACATACCACAACACAGAATAAGCTAGGTTTACCTAAAAAAAGACTGGCATCTAATACTGGTAAATGTGATGGTATTTTATTCAACAGAGGAAATTAATACAGCTTTGAGTCATTCTCACTCACATGACATTCATGTGCCCACCACGACAAATAATATACACAACCCCAGAGATTTAATATCTCATGTGCCTTAGATTGGTGCTTTCACTCTGGTTTCACTTTTTGTCAACATAACACACTGAAAATGAGGTTTTGCCAACATAGGATCATATTCTCAGACCTGTTTCAGGAGACATTATGTTGGCACAGCCATTCCAAGGAGGAATCTTTCCTCCATCAGAGGCTTCTCTACATACTTTTGAGCTACAATATTTTCTTTACCCTTTTTCCTTAAAACTTAAAATGGGAAAGAGAAAAAATAAAGGAGTACTACTGTGGTATCTGCAGTCACAAAAACAGCTTCCAATAAATAGGTCAGAACCAAGATACCGAAAAAAGTCACAAAAAGTCACCTTTGTCATCTCTCTCTGATTCCGTGACATAGGCAGGTGATATACCGGAAGAGACAGAAAAAAATCATAGCAGCAAACCAGGCATATTTAGGAGGGGAGAAAACATCAGTTTCTGAGAAGTCAGTAATCACATTCACTCTTATTTTCAGTAGGACTGTTCAGAAGAAGGGAAAAAACCCCACAACTGTAATTTAACATATTGTGTGGCATCAGAAACAATGTAGTAAGAGGATTAAAAAAAAAGGGGGGGAGGAGGCAGATAGTCAAGGCAAAAACAATGGAGCAGGAGGATTTACAAATCAGAAATTTAATTATGGGCATACTTATTTCCCAAAAAAGTCCATAGGCATATTTAGGCAAACACAAGACAGTGATATCTAAAATGTGAAAGTGGCAGACAGAATAAAAGCCACAAGACGTTGCCTTGAAGCTCTAGTGATAAAACAAAACTGGCACAACTGACTTCTCAATTACTAACAAGAGCGTGATACCTGATCAATAAACAGTTATTCTACTGGGTTTAGAGCACTCACAGCATTGTAAAATCACCACTGGGTACGAGATAAATACCTCATGCACAGGAGCTAGCAAACAGAGTCTTTGAGAGGTTTTCTAATGATTCAGCAAAATAGAAAACACTTCTATTCCATCAGAAAGGCTAAATGCTTTACACAAGGCAATAATTCACATACATATTAATGAAAACAAAGTGTAAAGTAAAACTAAAGCAGAACAGCAACATAAAAAACTGCAATATGTAAAATACACGTCTTGTGTATATGTTCATAGTTTATCACGATGCTATTCTATCAAGTCAGCCAGCAGCTTTCTATCTAACAATTTTTCTTCTAAATTTTGCTACTTTTTATAAACTCTTCACTTTTCTGCCTTGTCCTTTTATCATCCAACAGCCTTAGTCTTATTAAGAACATCTTTTTTTTACATATTTTCAGATAAGTAAGGCAAACAGAAACTTTCCGCATTAGTGGAAGTTAGAGAGAAAGGGTCACAAAGATCCCAAAACTACAGCAAGTAATTCAGACATGGAACAGAGAGAACCTTATAGAAAAAGCTACTGATAAAAACGTGGCCAAGTTGAAAGAAATTAGCTCAAAAAACAACAGCAAGGAAATTCAGATACATAAAATCAGAAGAGTGCCTTAAAGCTACAGCAACTTTTATTTTTAAATTAGTTTTTTTTCAGCTCTTTTACTTCATAGGACGGGGGGGGGGGTACGTAAACTCATAGCCCTCCTTCCACCTTAAACCATAAGGAGAAAAATCCTAATCACTTAAGTTAAACAATGAAAAAAGATAATTCATACTTTGAGAGCCATAGGGTGCTGGGCATCCTGCACCATACACACACATGCAGTTGTATGTATGTATTCTGTGCATGTATGCCTATATACTGCCTATATGCGCCTACTCCAGATCCTCAGTCTGCATCACAAGTTGGGTAACAAGGCATGCACATCTCCACCTTGTGAAGGCCAAGCCCTTGGATGCAAGACAGGCATTTTCTTTATGGAGGCCAAGTCCTTACTCCAGACTCCTAAGACTCATTTTAACAGAAAGAGCTTGTGGAGAAGCATAGCTACATTTAAGATCAGTTTTTAAAAGGGCACGAATGGTCTCTTGTTTACACATTATGTGTTTTGCAGTATGTTGCAAGAATATAGATCCCCCTGTATTCATAACTAAAAATACATAGTGACATTTGAAAGAAGGAAGTATGGTCCAAATGTAGATGTGGGACATTTCACCATTGTCATCCTGTGCTGCTAAAGAACATGACAAAGTAACTAAACATCCATTGGTCCATATACGCAGAGCCACTACCGAAAAATGAGCCATTGTAGGAGACTGCATATTTTCCATACATTCAGGGCATGAATTTGAGGTTTTCACTCAGGTTTAATTGTGGTCCACTTCTTAAGTATGTCCACTTATTTTACTGGTATCAGTTAGGCAATACAAATAAACATATTCTAGAACTGTGTTGTATTTTAACATTCCTTTATTGTTCTTTTCAAATATAAGTAAATGTAAGCACATGCTTCTCTTTTTTGTGGCTTTATTTTGGAAGAAGTTTTCTTCCAAGGATTAATGCTCTGAAACAATCACTGATACATTTTCAGCAGAATAAGGCAATAAAATTCTTACTTTAAAACTTTGGTATGTCATGAAAATATAATGGTCTGCAGATGAGTTGAAACCCCATGATTTTTCTCTATTAATTATGACTACTAATAAAAAAAAAATCTAAGTGCTTATGAAAATACTAAGGAAGTGATTGCTATTAGGAAGAAAAAAAAAATTGGATTTTTAAAAGCAATTCTATCATTTTGTGATAAATTGCTAAACACATCTATTTTTTATATAATATGCAGCTCTAAAGATACTTTGGGGGTAGTAGCACATGTATGAGCTTCTTGCCTCTCTCAAATGTCCAGAATCTAAATGGCAATAAAACATCAGTCATTTTATTATTTTTGGAGGGGTTTTCTATATAATGGGCTTTAAATATAAATTGACCAAAGAAGAGATGAAAAAATCAGAACCTGGTTACCTTCTCATTGTCAGAGATTTTGAAGAACACACTATCATTCTTTTTTTTTTAATCTCCTTCTTTCATCTAGCTTCCTTTTTCTTGGCTTGAGAAACCTCTCACAGTCTGTCAGACAGGATATTACTTTCCTACTACCTTGCACCCAGACCAGCTATTCCAATTAGAAAATAAAGTTCTGAATCCGCACTGTGCCACTCTAAAACTTCTGATCAAAATCAGCAACAGTGATACAACTTTATGTCCAATACCATTTATACCTAATTCTTGTAATCAAGAGGTGAGAAGTCAGTGTGCAAGAGTCTAATTGAGTATGAAATCATTAGTTATATCAGATACTACATCTTTCAAAGTCTCACACCAGATTTGCTGTTGTCCTTCATAAAAGTGCAACAAAAAGCCAAGAGAAAAGAGATCGAAGTTGGTAAACTATTCTTCCACCTTCACACCTTGGGTTTAACATGGCTTAACATCTTTCCTCCAGAAAAGCTCAACTGGAAAAGCACGGCCCCAGCAAGGCACCCAGAGCTTAAACACAGCTCAACTATCAGCCCTGGACCAACTCTCAGATGCAGTACACAGCAGGATAGGAACAGTCACAATTGTCTTCCCTCTTGCTGTTCCCTTTGCCCCTCCCCATCATGGACAGGGATGCACAGATGCAGCACAAGGAGAAGATGACTCAGGCCAGAGCATCAGACAGCATCAACAATTAAGGAGCACTGCACTTGCACACACTGATATAACAATGATTTTTAGCGACGTACATTGAAGAATATGATTCATCCGACACCAGATATATGTCTAAACATTAAGCAGTGACCTTGTGAAACACCACAATAGCTATGTAATAACATCAAAGTATCCAGTTCATTGCATGCAAAATTTCACACACTGCAGTGAATTTCACAGCATCTTCATACAATAGGCAAACACACTGGTATTACTTTACTCTTGCCCTTAACATGTTAGTTTTCTCATTTCATTAGCCTTCTAGATTATGACACAAAGCATTTTAGGGCAATAAAATGGCCTCTAGCTTGTTGAGAACATATATCATTGTAATACAAATGCATAATAATATTTTAGTTCTCAGTGAAGCTGTATCTTTTGACTTTTTTTTTTTAGTAAGTAATATATTTCAATCAGTAGTATCTACTTTCTTCTTTCTAATTCTTGAATAAATATTCTGAAAATGTTACCTTTGCTGCAGGCACGTAATTTGCTGTATTTTCTGTGTTGGCTTTTCAGACTAAGAACATGTTCTCCTTCAGTTGCAAATGAGAGACTGTGTCTCCCCTTAGACAAGGTCATGCTATATAAACCAAAGTCACTTCCTCTTTTTCGCAGAAAACTGATTTCTCATGTATTAAACAACAACAACAAAAATGCACAGAAATGAGCTGCGACCAATGTAAAAGCCTAACTATTCTGACCAGTCAACTTCTCAGACAAAATTCAGGATATTACTTTAGAATTAGAAACGATAGGTATTTCTAAACTGCTGTTCATCTAACACAATTCAGTTAAAGAGGTAATGAAAAAATAGCACAGTATCTTTTAGCAAGTATCCAGTCCTGCATACAATAAAAATTCAAATACATGTGGTTAGTCTAAAGAACAACACTACTATGCAATACCAAAAGCTACATGAAAACAACTGCTGACTACCCTCTTATAAGGTCAACTGCATTTAGAAAAAAACTAATATATGGAAATATTATTAAATTATCTAAATTATGGGCATGATTTATCTCCTTCTTCACTTTAAGGGTTCCAGAAAATCGATACATAATTTCTGTTACATTCTGCAGACTGTAGTAATTTATAGCTGTTCAGTAAAATTGTGAGTACAGTTAAAAAGCATTGTGGTATTTGGATTCTGAAAATAGCATGAGGTATTTCATTATTAGCACTCAGTATATAAAACACATTCCTTGCTCTGAAAATGGCTCTGAATTCTCCTATAGCATTTGGTGTTGAAA
Source organism: Tricholaema leucomelas (assembly GCA_013400475.1). NCBI lineage: Eukaryota > Metazoa > Chordata > Aves > Piciformes > Lybiidae > Tricholaema lacrymosa > Tricholaema leucomelas. Next base: position 354,184 of record WAAF01013988.1, read on the forward strand.
TATACTTATCATCTATATGAGCTTTAGGTGTTTTTCTGCCCAAATCAGGAGCTTCCATTAAATAAACTCTTTATGACAAATCTCATTTCTGCACTAATGTTGTATTTACTGCTCATGAAAATGGCACCTCTAAATGAAAAAAAATACTGTTCACTTGATGGAGGTCTATGAGTTAATTTTCTGACTTTAAGACTGTCTTTTCCAAAGTTCTCATGTAGATGTTTTTGCCTTGGGCATGTTCTCTCTTTTCCATAAGAAATATTTTTCCAAACAAAATTTTCAGGATTTTGCTTACAGTTCTAAAATGCACTTCAAGTGAATCTAAGTTCTAAGATTCAGTCATATCTGAATATTCCTGAAAGACACAGGCTTCTTAGAAACATCAGAACTATTATGATCAGGGCTAATTTGTACCTGTGAAATATGTCAACACATCCATTTCTGGATATGTAGGTGCAGAAACCTACCATCTGCAAGTAACTCAGGGCTCTTTGGACCCTCTAGCTTTTTAACTTCTGAACTTCTTAATGCATGCTCATAAGAAGTAATATGTCTGTCCAGAAAATTCACTGCACAAGTGTGCCTACTCTTGCCCTAAGTAAGAATCAACATTTAGTTTTTTATATTCTTAACATCTACCAACTACTACTTCAAAAAGCCAAGAGTACACAACCACATTGATTAGCAAGTCTCTCCTCACAAGTGCTGTTTTAAACTCTGCACTATAACCTGTTTGCTTGCTGTTTCTGAGTTTTCCCACTGAAATGCAAGTGACTAAGACACACACTGACAGTTTAAAAAGTTTTCGCACTGCCATCAGGCCAAAACTGCAGCCCTTCTGCCTGCCACTGAAAAGCCAGGCTGACACCCCATGAGTCTAGGGGAACCACCTGGGTTCCTCCCACCCATTCTGAGAGTGCACTGAAGATTACATTCCCATCTTAAACGCAGACACAAAATAGTCTGATCAAATGTGGGATTATCAACCCTCAATTTTAGCTGGTTTCCACCCACATTACCCTTCTCTATACTCCTACAGTTTCACTATATTGCTTCACCTGAAATTCCCTAACTAGATACCCAGCTCCCCACCCACACATACAAATGCTGCACCTCAGTGTGCCATTTGGTTTGCACACTCTTGTGAGGGGACTTCAAAAAACCTCACTTTTCCATATTTTAACTTCACTGCAAAGTAAATCCTCATCACATAAGAACTCTCACAGTTACTGTTAACACTTCTTAATAAATGTCTTCTTTGTAATTAATATATCCCTTCTTTGTGTTCAACACTTCATTCAGCATCAGTAGCAAAACATATCCTAAGCCTTTAGAGAAGAACCAGACTTTCTGGCCTCTAACATTAGATAAGGGCTGCCATGATAGGCCATCCTAGAGCATCATCTAAGAGTCAAAGCTTCTGACACTTTGCCTCTTTCTCCATAATTTTTGATTTCTTGACAGTCATGCTGAAGTCAAAAGAAGGAAATATTACTGGCATTTTAGTGACTATCTATTTTGTTATAGGAAATTTTTCTATGCTTCCCTTCTCTACTTACTAGTTACTTCCTCTTTATTCAATATGACTAATTTATTAACTGATAACAATCTAGTTCTTGTTAGAAACTCCCAGGAGGTGATGATGTTGCAGCAGATGCCCAAGTTTAAGTGCTGAGTCATTGTGTCATCTGATCACACCAAAAACCCTTCCTGAGTTTACACATTTATACCAAATTTAAATCAATAGTAGATGGTAGTAAAATTATTTGTTCCGTATTTATAATTGCTGATACTCTTTGCATTAAAAAAATACTGTTTCTTAAACTTAAAAAGAAATAAAACTCTAGACATACAGCATCAACTGGCAGTTCTCCATGCAGAGAACCATCGTAGGTGATGTAACATTTTTTGACATAAATTCATTAGCAATTAACAGAGCAGAGATTTGTCAGTTTTAAAAAGCTAAATCAAACCCATGATAATGACAGCAATTATGGAGATGGAAATATATAAAATAAAAATAATATGATTACCAAGAAAAGGAGAAGACCAAGGTATTGATGGTCTCTGTACCTCCCAAAAATATCTGTAGGAACACAGAAACTCAATATAGATACTGCAGGCTGGGTACCACCACAGGCTGTGTCCTCAGGAGGGAGACAAGAGAGGGGAACTCATCACGGCAGGGAGACACTTCTCCAGCATTTCCTAGTGGTTCTCTAGCTAGGGAATAAAGAGAGGCAGGAGTACAACCTATGATAGCTTAGCATTACCAGCCCACACTGGTTATATGTTTGCCATAGGCAAACTGGTTGTCCCACTTCTTCTATCAAAGATGAAAATCTAATTTCAGCAATGAAGCATGCTGTCCTGTGTAGGTTTCCTTGGTCAAAATATGCCCCATACTGCATCACAAAAGAGATGGCAATGTACCCTCTGTTGCTTGCCTGATATCTGAACGCACAGACTATTCAAGTCCAGGAAAAGAGGGAATTAAACTGTAAGGGAAGATTTGGTCATTTTGTTCTTAGGCAATTCTGTCTTTGGTAACGGATTAAGATGGAAATGTTCAAAGACAAATCATAAACTATTTCACAAATGAAAAGGTTTTTTTTCTTTGTGTAAAATAACTGCATGTTGTGCTAGTACAGGAACATAAACTGTTTCTTTAAAGTCAAAAGGAGAGATTGAGAGATTGTTGGGGTGAGAGATGTACAGTGGCATGCTTATTGTCCTATTCTAGTTTGCAGTTTTATTGATGAGGTTTATCACGTGACATACATACTTCTAAATTCCTTGGGGGGAAAAAAAGTGAATCCTGCAATTCATATGAGTATAGATACGTACAAAACACCTACCTCACTGAACCTCCCTTTACATGAGTAGTCTGGTAAAGACACGGAGGGGCAGTAGGTAGAAGAATATATTTCTATAACTGGCATGAGGCACACGATCCTTTCACCTCTCTGAGTATATTTAATACAGACCTAACTTAGTCAGAGTTTGGCAGCTTTGCCCACTTTGCAGTGTTCCCTGACACCATTGTTTCCAACAAGCATAACCTGCTGAGGTTTAAGGTTCTGGCTTCAGTGGGGAGCTTACACAGAGAGTAGGCATTAGGTACCAAAAGATGTTTTGGAAGAAATCGCTGCTGCAGTTGCTTTGGTCCAAGCACCATGAGTAGCTACCTCCAAGCCACAGTCAGCCACTAGAGGGAACACGCACATGTTAAGAGTTATTAACATAGCAAATATCGTGTGTTTTCATTTTCTTAATTCTTTATATGTCTTTTAGAATTATTTTATCAATGTTTCTGAAATGTGTTCTATTGAACCATTTCAAGTCAGAGAGAGTAAATTATTAAGGTTTGAGTGAAAGTGACATTTTTTGAAGAGAAAAACTGCTACCTGCAATTTACAACCCAAACTGTCCCATTTTCTTTCAGATTTGTGGAAAAACCCAAGAATACCACTGAGCTCGTTGTGAGTAAATCTGAATGAGAGGTTCTCAAAGAAAACAGCCTAAAATAACATTCTGACTCACTAGAGAATTCTTTGTTGCAGAAATTAAAACATTTTTTTTTAAACTCAGTAAGTTCCCAGTTTCAACTTCCGTGGAATTTCTGGGCAGAGCAAAAAGTGTGAATGGTAACACCAGAGAAGCAGTTCTGCCCTCCTTTCCAGTATTCTTCCATCTCAGGTGAGAGACACAAACATGAAGCTTCTGAATAACACTGAGTTGGTCTGTTTCTTAGAAGCTATGACTGTTTGCATAAACAAAAGAGAAAAACTATTGAAGCTGGGATTATTTCCTTTCTTTATGAGGAGAATTCACTAAGCAGGCATATTTCCTATTCTGGAACCATTTTGTCCAAGGAATTTGTAACGTTTCTGGTTTATGCTAAGAAAACACTGGACTTCAGACATTCCTATATAAAATAAAATCTTGGCCCAATTTAGATCCATACTTCCACATAGTTGTCCCCAAACAATACATTCAGGAGAATTTTATTTGCTAGGTAGCATATTTACAAAATAAAATAATAAAATACTGCTTGAACTTGATCTTTCTTCCCTTGTACTTAAAAAGTCCACCGTTTTAAGCCTGAACTTGTCCCACATTAAAAGGTATGGAAAATGGTTAGTATTTAATACAAATATTTGGTTTTAAGATTAAAAGCATTTCAGAGAGTCTTGACTCCTGGCCAGACAGAAGGGCATTTCCTATGTGTGGTGCTCCAGAGTACAAGGCAAGACCTACATATCCGCAGTAGACATAGAAGGAAACTCCTTCAGCCATCATTCAGGCAAGCCCCTAAATGTAAAGCAGTACAGAATGGAGAGAGATAAACGTCTGTCATCCAGGCTGTCAATAGGGTTTTTTAATTAGTACCTTATGATCTTGAAAGAATTTCCACCAAATTATTAATAGACAACACAGCAGGCAAAAAATACACCTAAGATGCAATGTATAAAATATTTATATGTGTATTTGAGGTAAAATGTTAATATCTACTGCAAAGAATGACCTGTAAAGCACCAAGTGAAGCCATTATTTAAGGCAAAAAATACGTCAGGGATTTTTTTAAATAAAATTCAATTAAAAAAAAATGAAAAACTGGACTAGTGACAGGTTTGGCTTATCACAAGTTCATCTAGACACTAGTGACAAGAACTTTTAAGAACTATTCATAGTGGTGCATTAATTTGAGAGAAATACTTCATAAACCCATAAGGTGGCAGCAAACTCCTTTTTAGTTGAGAGCGGTAACTTTCTGGCCTCGATTTTGAACAGTTGGTATTTTTGATGTTCTTCAAAAGCCCCCCCATCCCCCCACCCCCCCATCATCCAATTAACATTTAGCATATGTACCTCTAATTTAAAATGTATTATTTCTCACCAGGAATGTCAGACAAAATAAAACAAAACCAAACAAACAAAAATTCAAAACCAAACAAAACCAACAAATACCCCAAACCCAACAACAAACAAGCCTCAAACAACGGAAGGAGAGAACGTGCCCCACTGTGAACTGACGGGTAACTTCTTTTCATGACAACTCAGCTGATCTCAGTGCTCTGAGTATTGAATGAGCACAACTAACAACGTAGCTTATGCAACAGTTCGCCGTGATAAAATCCCTTTCTCTGGTTTTCATGTTACTGACCTCCATGCCATTTTAACAGTATCTCCAGAAAGTGTCTATTTGCAAGCAGCATGGAGAATATGTTCCTTTTCACAGTCATTTTTGCAGCTAAGATATTTCTCCATTTGTGCACTAGATAGTTGCACTGTCAGAACTGACTGATGGCTGGACTCAATCCTAGAGGTCTTTTCCAAGTGAACCAACTCTATGATTCTATGATTCCAATTGAACAATTCTCATTGCTTCTGGAACTCTACAACTGCAACATGGTATCAGTGGCGGTGGCAAGTCTGTGCAAGTCCAGTATACAAGCCCTGTCCTGTTTTTCAAATCTGCTTGATGCGGGAAACAAGTTTGGGTTTCTCCAGATATATTTAATCTTTTTGCACTGAGAATGAGTCCAGGCAGAATGAGTGGTACTGAATGTCTTTCAAAGACTGCAAGACATGAAGTTATGGCTAGACTCCTGATTTTGCATAAATTCCAGACATAGATTCTCTGCATGTGCACTTCCAACCTGAATACACACATAGTTAGTCAGGTACTTCTGCAAAGTGTTTAATTCACTAAACCGGTATCAAGCAAATATTACCACTGTTTCATCATACTCTCTGATTCCATACAAATGCTTGCCTGCAGCACCCACTGTATAGTTGCTACACTAAAAAACACACATACAAAATCCCAGAGTTAAGTGTACATAACAGCCATTTTAATTTTGGAGATAACATACACAAGTCTAATTACGTTTCTGGAGTCTATATTTGACAGCCAGAACTTGTTTCTTTAGTTTCCAAATAAAGATTATTTTTATATGTGCTACCCTGACAATCTCAGCCTGGAGTTCTGCAAATCAAGCTGTTAAAAGCTGCTCAGCTTGTGAAACATAACAAAAAGGAAGACTTGCATATCTAAGCTGTCAAAGCCTTCCTTGGCTTCATCAACAAACTAATGAATGAGCCGCTTGAGGATATCCATTACAGCAAGACAGCAGCCTGTAGAACTAGACCTGAACTAGCTTACACTGTCTCATAGTCTACAGCTACAGACTGAACCATCAACTCTTCTCTGCCTGTGAAGGAGTGATGAGGACTGAATTTGCTGTTTCCTGACTTTCTCACAGGTGTTTCCTATTCCTAGGCCTCCTGTAACTGAGTTCTTGTAGAGTTCAGTAGACACTGTTTTCCCTCTTTCTGCTTCCATAAACAATCACCAAATGTTGCATTTAGTCAGCTGAGACAAAAGAGGTCAGCGCACACTACACCGATAGAGAAATACCCACTGTCAGGATATTCCTCTGACCTTCAAAAATGACATCTTTTTTTATCTGCATCTCATGCATTACTGTGAGCCAGCTGCTTGTATGCTTCCCTGATTCCATAACTAATGCACCAATACTAATGACTACACATTACTTAAAATCAAAAGATGGTAAAAGAATGAAAGAAGTCCCACATCTACTTATTAAATTAATAGGATATCGGATGACTTTGTCAGAAAACTTAGATGGTTTATTCAAGATTCATCAGCAGAGCTTTTTAATGGAAGAACTGTGACCTTTAGCTAGCACTATACTTTGGACATTGTTCAAAAGCTAAACTAACTTTGACTCTGGAGGCAAAGCAAAACAAGTTACAAAATACCTTCTCTAAGTAACAAACATTAATTCTTTCTGCAGCTGGAAGACATTCCTGCTTTAACACATACATATTTTGGGAATGGTTTCATGGACCATAAAAAAAATACAGTGGTCTAATTCTGAAACGTTTTATGTATTGAAAACAAAAACATTTATACATGGATTAAAATCAACACATGGGAAAGATATCTTCATTCACCACTTCTTAAAAATATATGAATCAATGACAGGAATGAATTCTCTGATGTCATACAGATATCCTGTTCCTTCAGAGCTAGAAACAGTTCTTAGGATTGCCTTCTTGGGAAATGGAAACGTGAACCATTCATACTGCTACTTCTTCTATCAGTGGTTCTTTAACACCTCTCCCTTTTCTCCATGTAAGCTATACCAGTCTCAAGTTTATTTAAATAATCTGAACTCCTAAGGAAACTAAGCTTTTTAAGCAAGACACATATTGAAGTTTGTCATTTCAACTGAAATGCTCCATTTGCTTTTACAACAGAGAACAGCACTACCAGAACTGGATCTTACCATTGTAGTAAGTTATCAGCCTCAACCTTTCATTCTGTTTTGCTTTCTGAGAAGCCTGAGTTATGTCAATCACATTGTTGTCAGAGCTACAAAATCAACAAGATTGCTGTCATCCATCAACACCAGTATAGGCACCGAAGTATGTACAGCTAAGAGGTGGGGACTGCTTTGGTGGAGTCAGTAGTGATTTAGATGCATCTCAAACTACAACCAAGGATGTTGTTATGACAGCATTGACCCATCTAAGTCAGAGTTATCACAGTTCTTTCCAGTTATTTGTTTTCTCCCACCCCTTGATGCCAATACTTACTGACAGAGTGAATTAACTCAAATGGGTAAACTGGCAGAATATTACCCTTGTCTAGGTTTCCCGATGGCTTTGGAATGCAAGAAAGTTCACAGTAGGATCAGACCAGCAGAAGTGGTAAACCTCTGAAACTAGGAACCAGAAGGTATGGGGCAACCTCCAAGTTTGATCAGCCCAAACTAATGTGCAAAGAGAAGTCCAAAGGGGTAGAGCTTCACTGGAAATAAACCTGCAGCTTTCAAAAGGAAAGCAGTGGCCTTGGGTGATGAGAACCATAAGCTGTCACATCACAAAACTTAGACTGATGAGCTGGGAAGCTTTAGAGACCAACAATTAACTGTAAATTACTTGCTGATGCCTATGATGTTATTTGTTTAAGTTAAATCTTAGTTTTACTCCATTACTTTGTCAAAGTCAAATGCAACTTCAATCCCTTAATGTTATAGAAGGGCAAATGACTGCACTATTTCCATCACTTATTGATGAATTATTTAAAATCTGGTGGGGATAAGAGGGTAAACAGAATGTATCGGAGGAAGAAAAGGCAAAGATACCAAAGTAATCTGCCTAGGACGATACCTGCTGACTAAACTCCTTTGCATTGTGCCCACATTTAGATAAATATAAATACCACTGACTCAGCATCAAGGTTATCTTTGGGTTCTATGAGTGATTTGGCTGAACTGTTTGGCTTGGTGTCTACAACCCAAAGAGGCTTTCAAGGTTACTTTTTTTCTAAGTTTCTACAAATAGTTGTTGTTTTGATAAAAAAAAAAAACAACTCTAAAAGAAAGTTGTATGCCTAATAGTATCTGAGGTAGCAAAACTAAGCAACATTTCTTGGAACTTTATTTAATGGTTAACCCAGTGAAGATGCTCATTCATGCAGTCCTCCTTCTGCTTTTGCATTGCCATAACAAATGTCTAAGGGCCTTTCCAAGCTCAATTGTTCTGTGAGTCTGCAGTTCTGTGATTCCATGATCCTGTGATTCTATGAAAATGAGTTAAACTAGCCTCAAGGCAGCAAATACCACATATAGGTATGATCTGACAAGAGAATGTGATTAACTAAACATCAAAGATAAAAAGGGATTGCTGCTTCTAAAGGATACATCACATCACCCAAAGACTGTTGTCTAAGTATGCCAGATGAATCATCCACTTTCCACAAACTATAAAGGAAGCTCAGAGTGACTAGCTGTGACTCCTGCATTTGACTCATACATTTAACTCCTACATATCTGCAATTGAGTGATGAAAAACTATTGCTTAATAATGAAAATACAAGAAGTTGTAGCCTACTCTACAATCTGTGTTTATACCTGAGCAATAATTATGACTGGATAGATTTGTACTGAGCAATGATCTGTGGTAAAAGCAGGTACTGTTAGCAGGAGTACTGCTGTCACACCACATACACCTCCCCTTGGTAGCTCCTTTATTTACTTGTTCTGCTCTGGGTTTATTCTGTTTATTATTTTTCTTCAAATTTCTGTTTCTTGTAGCTTCCAGGAACAACCAAGGATAACAGTGTCTGGCTGACTGAGGCTTTTTTAGGAAGTTGGTGATTAAAAATCTCACATCTCTTTAGTCACTACCTTCCTACTGATTAGGAAGCAATCTTCTGTTCATCCACAGTGAGGCCACCTGTTTATCTGCTGGATAAGAATACATAAAACAGAACTGGGAGGGCTGTAGAGCTGCTTGTTTAGAGAAGGCTTTAAAAAACCTGCAGTTACTTAGAAGAGACTTTGATAAAACATATAATCACTGAACAGAATTAGTTTCATTCTAGTTCAAACCAGGGCAAATTGTTACAAATGCAATGTTAAATAAATTTTATGATGAAACTACTATATCTGTGGATATGGGGAGGACACACACCTTGACTTTAGCAAGATCTTGAGAAAACCTCCAATAACATTCTTGTACCTGTGTTGGGAAATTATAGCCTACATACATGGACTACTCAACAGTTGTACTAGTTTTGGCTAGTATAGAGTTAAAATTCTTCACAGTAGCTTGTAGAGTGGCTATGGTTTGGATTTGTGCTGAAAAAATACTGGTAACATAGTGATGGTTTAGTTTTTGCTGAGCAGTGATTACACAGCATCAAGGTCCTCTTTGCTCCTCACCCCATCAGAGAGTAAGTTTGGGGCTCACAAGAAGGTAGGAGGGAATACAGATGGGACAGCTGACCCTAGCTGACCTAAGGGATACTCCATACCATATGATATTGTGTTTAGCAGTGTAAATGGGAGGAAGAGGTTGGCAGGGACTCACTGTGGCCATCAGTCATGTGGTGATAAGCAAGTGTTTTCTTTTGCATCATCTGTTTTTCCTGGGTTTTATTTTCCTTTCTCTTTGTGTTTTGTGTTTGTTTTTTATTTCCTACAATTTAAAAAAAAAAAAGGTGGTTATTAAATTGTCTTTCTCTGAACTCATGAGTTTTACTCACTTTAATTTTTCTGACTCTGCCCCCATAGTGCTGAAGGGGAGTGAGTAAGCAGCTGCTACACACCATAGCAGTGTGGCAAGTGGCAACTAACTGGATAGAGTTCAGTAAAGAGGCTGAAGAGCTGAGCTTGTTCATAGAATCCTAGAATGCAGCTTCAGAGGAACTTAGGGACCACCAAGAGGATAGACCCAGGTTCTTTACTATGGTGTTGTGGGAAAATGAGAAACAGTGCCCATAAATTGAAAGATGGGATGTCCTGACCTCATAAAGAGAAAACATTTTTCTCTATAATTAAGCACTGGAGCAGGCTACTCAGAGAGGTTGCATAAACTTCATTCTTGGAGGTTTCAAGACCCAAGAAGACAAAGCCCTAAGAAACAGAATCCAAGTGTAGATCCTGTTCTAACTAGGAGGTTGGAATAGATGAGTGTCCTCTCAACTGGAATGATTCTGTGCAATATTATTTTTTTCCCCTCATCATCTGTATGCAGTGACAATTCATGGGTAACTCTGTGAATAAGGGTAGACATAACTGAGAATGTTCATGCATCACCAACTGGCTTTTCAAATTAAATTCATCTTTTCTTTATAGCTAGAAACCTTAAAAATACATTATTAAAAAAAGTATTTTGAGGACAGCATCACCTTCCCTTTACTGACCCCTAAAGTGCACCAAGATTACAATCCATAGTATTTGAAGATCTCATTGTCATTTGATGTTCTACTTCTAACCAGATCCACTTTTCCTTCAAAAGACAAAGTAATGAATTATTTCCTAACCAAAAAACCCAAACGAAAAAACAACCTGACGCTAAAACTGTGATGACAGCCATGGTAGAATTTCATACTTAGTTTTATTAGAATTTCAAACCAGAAGGTATAGTCATGCTATGCTATACTAAAAATGGGGTTTACAATTTAAATCATAATGATCTCTGGGAGCTAATTCAAAATCATTGACATTTCATAATGAGCATCCAAAGTTGTGAAGGTCTGTAAAGGAATTAGAGCATCCACAGACTTCAAAATGAGACTACTTATAATATAATTATAGCAATTAAGACAGTTCTATTAATAACTATCTTTTCAGATTAAGAAGGCACTTATGCAGTACAATACAAAGAGGCTTCTAATTACAGTGACAACATTGTGATTTTTGAAAACTGTTTAATAATGTGTGATAAGTGACTGCCAACTTGCATTAAGATGTTTTAGGAATCCTGCATAGACCTGATGTTTGATAATCCCGTTTTGAAGACATGATTTGAATTGCAAATTGAAATCAAAGGAAAATGCAGCATTCTTCTGCCAGAAGGAGCAGAATCTTTATTTGCAATGCTGAGCAGATCTTTAAAAGCACAGCAACACTTAATAAAACAAGACTGCAATTTGTTTTTATTTGATGTAGCTGGCCATATGATTCAAAGCACACTGATGATGGAAAAACTTCTCTTTATCATCTGAGTGGATCAAAAATCTTAAGTGAATTTCCCTCAAAAGGAAAGATAAGACAGTCCATAAGGAATAAATAAGATATATGTTATTTGATTTAAATAACATCAGGAAATTATGGAATGTTGGAAATAAGTCTCTATCTGATTGCTTCAGACCAATGTATCTACTTTCAGGTATTTATGAAGTCAGTCCCTCACTGCATATGAAGTTCTTGGATTGTTGGATTATTTTTTTTTTACAAATGTGATATGAGTTTAAGAGTTATTATTTATATTCAACATCAGGCTCGACAAGGCTCTGGGCAACCTGATCTAATGAAGGCTGTTCCTGCTCACTGCAGGGGGCGTTGGACTAGATGACCTTTGGAGGTCCCTTTTAACACAGACCATTCTATAATTCTATTTTTTGACACATATACTGAGAAATATAAAAGTATTTTTCAAAGGAAAAAGACTTCAAGGAATGTTAGATGACTTTTTTTTTCTGAATTTTTAATCACCATTACATTACCTGGAGTCATGTAACTACTTCAGGTCACTGAGCCTAGGATGAATGACTGATGAGCTACATGGTATTGACAGGTTCCAAACTTACTACCAAATTGTGACATGTTTTCTGAGAACAAATTTTCTCAGTTTATAACATGGCAAAGGTAGAATTAAATTCAATTATTCTTTATAAAATGTGAAAAGAGAAAATCCAGTCTTACTTTCTGCAAAGATTCAAGTATTCACTGTACCGATTAGAAATGTGAGACTTATTGCCCAGAAGAGGGCAATTATTCCTTCACAGCAGGGAATAAACAAAAAGGGATGTATCAGAACAAAAGGGGATGTATCAGAAAAAGAATGTTTCTTGTCAAAGCTGTTCTGCTCAGCACAAAGTATTTTAAGTACTTACTTGGTGAGACAAAATGTTTCCGTATCTTAGAGGTTATGGGACTTGTGGGGGAGACAGTATGGAAAAAAAAGCCCAAAAATCAGACAAGAATCTCTCATATTTCTACAGTTGAAGGCCTTAACCACAAGACTATCCAAGAGCAGGTCAGTGCATCCACTTAGCCTGTTTGCTGGATGTAGCCATTAACTTCTGCTCAAAATGCCTCTGAAAAGAGCTGCCATCTTTCAGCAAAATTTCTAGTGAACCAGTCCCACAATTTTTTAACTCTGACAAAAGAAGGCAGAAATATCCTCCACAAGTCACATTCCAGGAAAAACCTTAGCAATATATCAACATCTTTATCTCCTCTAAAATATAAAAGAAACAACAATTTCATAGATTCATAGAATGGTTTAGATTTGAACTGACCTCAAAGATCACCTAGTTCCGCCCCCTCCTGCCTACCTTCCACTAGATCAGGTCACTCAAGGCCTCATCCAACCTGGCCTTGAATAATAATAATAATAATAATAATAATAATAACAACAACAACAACAATAAAAAAGATGGGTAGGAAGTGAGGGTAAGAAGCTTTCATCTCAAATGACTGATGTTTGACAAAGTTTAAAAAACCTGAAGATAGACCCTATACTGGGAAGTGCTGGATAGCCTTGCTTATTGGTACTATGTCATGCACTGAAAAATGAGCGAAGAAAGAAATGAAAGAAAACAGTACTGAGAGGCAGGGATGTATATGGGAATGCTGATTGCTGACTCTCTGTGTACCTCTTTGTATATATTCCCTTAGTAACAGATAAATGCGAGATGCTATCAAGCTACATTAAAATACTTCTTTTTGAGAAAGGAAGGCAAAACACGGATGAGAAGAGTAAACAAAGCCTTCAGTCATTCCGTATACGGGAGTAGGAAGAAGATGGAAATAAAATAACAGCAGCAAAGGGTAAGAGAAAGCGTCCATAGGGGAAAAAAAAAAAAGGAAAGAAATGAAAGAATATATATGAAAAGATCTAATCTGTTGTTCATACTGTTTCTATTTATTAATGTCTTGTGAATCCTTTAGTCCTTACCAGTAAAGGAATATACCATTTGGGCAATGAAGAAGAGAAAACATAATATAACATGTAATTTCAACAGCTTCCATACTCTTCAGCGTTCATGGATTATAATCAATAAACCGGCTTTGAGGCAGCAATACATCCATTGCTCATTAGAACTGAATGTTGACCAGTGAACAATTTGTTTTTCAGTCTTCAGCTTATATATTCTCATATTTCACTACTGCCCATTGAACAAGCCAGAATGTATACAGTACTGTACTTTAAGGCCTGCAAGCATACCTTTGGAATTTACAGATTTGTTGCTCTGTGGTATGTACAAGTATAGAAGACATGAATTCTAGCATTCCTGAACAGTAAGTTACCTATGCTTGTCTCCGCCTGTTCCATCTTCAAGGCCTGATCCCCAATCCTCTCTGGACAGCATTTTGTAGTAAAACTGTGTTATGGCTGCACTTAGTAGCCCTACCACTTCTATTTCTGCAATGATTTCTCCCTTTATCTGCCCCCCCTCATTGTGGATTTCCATGAGAACTATGCCTCCAGTTATAGCACCCTGATGCCCTCACTTTCTGCCATTCCATTTCCTTCACAACCAGTTCAGGTCACTAAGCTGATGGGAAACTAATTAATGAAAAGATGAATACATTTCTTCTGCAGGGTTGAACCAGCTGCTCTAGGACTCACAGAAGCACCAGAGGTGACCACAAGAAAGGTCATGATACTGCAGAAAGAGTAGCAGGAAGGAAAAGAGGAAGAAACAGAACCACTGCTTTAGTCAGAAACAGCTGTTAGATATAATCAGTTGTCTCTTCTAACTGTGCCTTAACTACACAGGTACCTTCATTGAATTATTTTTTTAAACACATGGAAATCTTTTTATTTCTCCCCAAAACACACTTGTTAATTGCAAGCAAACCAATAAATCTTTTCAAGTCACTGGCACTATGTGACTGTGTAAAGCTAAACACATAGGCAAACTACTTGCAGGAAAAGGCCTAAGAAAGATCAAATGCAGTAAGTATATGTGAGCATCAACCTGTGGCTGAACTTCTGGCTTTGTAGGTTGTCACAGGAAATGAAATCCACTTTCCTGAAAGCTTTTGAAAATTCTCTTTCATTTTCTGAAAATGCAGTTTGCTCTGATTCCTGATATGTTCTTGAGCCAACATCACCATCTTTTAGTGAATACCTGTAGATCAGTCCTCTTGAGCCATGCTTTTCATTTGTTTCAGAGCTAAAAACTCCCTACACCAAAGGCCTCCAAGTCAGACATCAGAATACAGTGGCCAGAGTGAATTGTATGTGACAGATTGCAGAACTGCCACAGATATAAATGACACATTTTCAATTTAAATGAAGGCATAAATGAAGTGAAATAGCCTCCGTGGATGACTTATGAATCTCAACTAGCATTCCCATCTACTGGGTTAGGGTCTAAATTTGCATTAAATACAGGCAGAAAGTGCTAGACTCATATCAAAGTCATACCATTGTGTGACACCACTTAAGTTTGAAGAAGTATTACAATGCAGTAGAAAATCTTCCAAGACTGAAAAAAAGACAAGTAGCAAGCCCAAGCAGGGAGTTTGCTTATTGTAATTTAGATCATAGAATGGTTTAGGTTGGAAGGGACCTCAAAGGTCATCTAGTTCCAACCCCTCACCATAGGCAGGGACACCTCCCACTAGAACAGGTCCTAATGTTCATTTTTCTTAAGGCATGCCATATGTAACACCAGAAAATTTAAATCATTCCCAGTGAAACTAGTTCTTTGACAAGCTGTAAGTCACTAGGTAAGATCTCAAATGGGTAACTTTTTCATTGGTCTAAGAGTAGGTTTTATCAATGACCGAAAAACACAAGTGTATATGACCTATCAAAGGGGTAGCTTGGAGATATATGACCTTAATGACGACCTTCATCCACTTGAGAAAAATTTCTGCTTGTAGAGAGCCAAGCCAAAAGTTTTTTCGATGGCTATAAAAGGAATTTGGTATGCAGGAAAATTGACGATCAGTGCCTGCTTCTTAATACTTAACAGACTTCCTTTTCTCAGATGTGGGTGGCAAGTATCGTAAAGGCCTGCAATTACAAACAGGCACATAAAGAATTCAGTTACCTATTAATGTGCCTTGGCATCTGTAGTCATAAAAGCATGATCTCATGTACTGTAACCGCTTTCTTTCAGTATTTTTAGACATCCTCTGTGCAAGCCTGTGCTGACACTTATTACATGAGAAGAGTCGTTATGTTTCTATCCAGATGGCACTTATGTTACCCCTTTCTAGACATTATATACAATCTTTATGTAAATTATTGCTAATGGAAAATCTGAGAACCACAGAGTATTAGCGGAAGCTCTCTTGCATGGGAAAAAAGCCAAAAAGTGCTCATAACATTATCTTGTTAGCAGAATTGTATAGGAAATTATTTCCCATCCCACCATTTTTTGCGACATCAAAAATTGTCCTGCCTTGCATTAGAATGAAACCAAGAATCTTTAAAGTGAGAAATCTGACAGAAATATCCTTCACCATTTGATGAAATAAATACTCCCACAGTCGAAGCATTCGCCATGGTTCCATTTTTCTAGTCTGAGCCACGTGGAGCAGAATCGAATACTGGTCTTCTGTAACTCATGTAAATAATCGCAGATGAGATTGAAGTATTTTGTCTAAGTTCTCTCACTCCAAGTGTTTGAATTCCTGAAGAAAGTCCCGATCTCAAACAATTGGCCTGTTCTCATGATAAAATAAAAACTGTTTGGCATAATGTTTCCAAATAATTCCAGTTTCTGAGTTTTGTTGCTGGACATCCAGAGATGTCTGACATAATTTTCAACAAACTATAAAAGGTTATCGGGCTGGTCAATCATGAATTCCCCTTTGTGAGATTGTGCTGATTAGCTTTTTTGTCCATTATGTGCCAGGGAGAGTCTTCACTCTCTCTCTAGTCTCTGAGATTTCTGAAGGCCAGTTTTATTAGTAAAGACAGAGGTGAGGACAGCTTCCAGTACCTCAGTCTTTAGCGTGCTCTGTATCACCAGGGCCCCTACTCCATTCAGCAGCAGTATTACTCTTACCCTTCCTTTTGCTACTTGTGTACTCAAGAACCTTTTTTTGTTGCTTTTGAGTCACTTGTTTGGTTCAGCTCCAAGTGGGCTCTAGACTTTATAAACATGGTTTTCTATGCCTGAACAGTGTCTCTGTACTCCACCTAGGTTACCTGTCCCTGCTTTCACCTTCTGTACACTCCCTTTTTATGTTTGAGTTTTGGCATGAGCAGCTTGTTCATCCATGAATTAAATATTTATAGCAACTTATTATGCAATACACTTCCAAAGAACAAGAAGTGTATCTCTGGCTTTACTCAGTATTTCATATTTCTAATTTTTTTAATAATGTAATTTGTAATACATTTTGTGTAAGCGCTGTGAGGTTTTTGGTCTAAGTAAACTTACTTCAGAGACTGCTTCAAGTGGGAATGCTTGTTAACTACTGACTATAAGCAGGACTAGAAGCAGAGATTCATTGAAGTTTTAGTTCCATTCTGCACTACGTAATTTCTAAGCCATATCTCGTAAAGGGCTTTAAAGGCTCAAGATTATACACTATAGTGGTTGTTTTTTATGCTAGGGCTCTAAAGCACATAAGGTTCATGGAACAGTTCCATAATCCAGAACAGACTTCAAGCCATGAAGTACACTGAGCAAGAAAGTCAGTAAGCAGTTGCCTTTCAGCTTAGCTGAATCACCTGTACTTGAGAGAAAATATCTCTGCCCATTGGAACACATTCTCCTCCTGTGCTAGTTCTCTTTAGAAAAAAAAGTACAGCTAATTCATTCCTTTTCATTTTTATTTTATAGTTTTCTCCCCTTCTCTTTCTGCTTCTAGTACTGTCCGCAAGGTGGAAGAGACAGGTTCAAGTTTCTCTTCCGACTGAAGGCAGCTTGGATTTTCCCAGCAAGTGCGATAATTACAAAGCTACCTTTTTCCATCTTTTTGCTTTGACACTTTCAAGAGCTGAAGACTCTCAACGACAGATTGGGAGAAGAAGAAAGATGATGACTGCAGTCTATATTAAGGGTTCCTTGGATAACAAGTCCTCCTCATCTTTAAAACTGCAAGTTTACCCAACATCTGGCTAATAGCAGGTCTTGGGACCACATCTCCCCTTACACAGAGGGATTTACTATTTCAATGGTCCTCTTTTTATCTTCTGTACAGTGGCACTATTTCAAAAGCATAGTTAAAACATCTCATTATATATGCAGTCAACGCCTGGTATATATTCAGCCAAAGCCAAAGTCCTAACAGACGTAAACTGCAGTCTGAATCCCCACTAAACTGAGAAAAGCTTACAACTTTACATTCCAACTTGAAGGTGAGTTCACTATCTACTCAGGCATTACAGAAAAAATACAGCAGGGCCTCTTCTCCTTACATTATTTTTTAAAAGCAACAGCTGTTAGTGAATTTCGTAAGGAACTTAAAACAGTCTCTATTTCATATATGAGGTGAAATTTCTAAATGCATTAAGCCTCTTTGAAAAGACAAATACAATCAAGTTTAGTCTCTGGATCCTGGATGGACCAAGCTATGCTGTCAATACCAACATTCACAGAATCTCAAATCTCAGTAAGAAAAAAATAAAACAACTAACCTACAATGGAGAACTAAGTGTAGGCTTAACTGGGAAGCACATAATCCACAATGCAGTAAGACTTCCCTTCTGGATTTTTTACTGGACCTACAATAATACATTCCATGTAACATTCCCTTGTTTTATCCAAATAGCTGTAAAAAAGGCAAATGTTATTCCTTTCTCAAAACAAAATGGTTTTTGAAAATCAAATTAGTGTATTGAGCCACTCTAAGGCAAGACAGATTCCTATATTTATATTCCACTTAAGACTGTACTTGCAAAAAAAAATCTTAAAAGCAGACAGTGTCACTAGTTATAACATATGAAGCACTAGGTAAACAGCACAACTGAAAGAATTTAGCTTGAAGCTAGTCTGAAGTATTTGCTTCAGACTGTAAACAGAAGAACTGTTTCTTAAATAACAGCTTTATTGGAAACAAATTTTCAGCAATGCTAAGTCATTATGATACTGTCCTTTCTCTCATTTGATATAAATCAACTAGATAATCCACATATCTAACATCTGGAGATACATAGTTAGTACACTAGTGGTGTTGCCCAAGGATCAGTGCTGGGCCCAGTTCTGTTCAACATCTTTACTGATGATCTGGACGAGGCAATTGAGTCCAGCATCAGTAAGTTTGCAGATCACGCCAGGTAGGGGTTGGTCTCTTCTCCCAGACAACCAGCAACAGGACAAGGGGACACAGTCTCAAGGTGTGCTGGGGGAAGTATAGGCTGGATGTCAGGAGGAAGTTCTTCACAGAGACAGTGATTTGCCATTGGAATGGGCTGCCCAGGGAGGTGGTGGAGTCACCGTCCCTGAAGGTGTTCAAGAAAAGACTGGATGAGGCACTTAGTGCTGTGGTCTAATTGACTAGATAGGGCTGGGTGATAGGTTGGACTGGATGATCTTGGAGGTCTCTTCCAACCTGGTTCATTCAATTCTATTTATCATTATAGTATCTGAGTGTAAAGAAAACGGTGAAACCAGGAAGACAATCTAGTGGATCATCCACTCCCTGTTGCCTGTGTTCCCAGAGGTTTGTGCGGTGGAAGTATTAGCCTTTTCACATCTCCTGCCTATTGTCTCCATGAATGTTGATGTGGGGAACTTAATGTTGAGATGTGACTTTCTCCTTCTTAAAAAATAATAATACTTAAAACAAGTATTTGATACTTCCTAGTCTGCTATGAGAAAGCCCAGCTCTGTGCCCTAGCATATTTCAATGCTGTGCACCCAGTAGCTCCAGAATGCTTAAGATGTGCTATACTGGATCCCATTCACAGAATAGGGAGGCTTTTCTACCAGATGAACTAAAGTCACAGAAAACAAAAAGAAGAATAAGAATCTTAAAATGCATTCTTTACTGATTCAAGCCTCAGAGGAAGTGTGCTCCAACAGCAGATGGTTTGCAAAGCTGAAGTTTTATATTACAGTCTGCATTTTCCATTATCCATATGATTTTTTTTAGGCTTCACATGCAAACTCATAGATAGGAAGGCAGTTAAAGTTTATTATATTTTGGTCCTCAATAACACACTTGAGAAATGCACAGATCACAGCCAGAGCATCTCCAACTCACAAAGCTCAAGAAACATACAGGCAAAAGAAATTATTATTAATTTAGAAGTGTCATAGTTTAATAGGGGGAAAAATGCAACACTCAAAACCAAAAAATTAAAACATCATGATCAAAACTATTATTTATGCTGTTATTCTCAGAAAGATAAAAATAAGCAAAATGCACTTAAATAAACTAAAATTTTCTTTCACTTGTATTTAGTTTGTAAAATGAAAATACACTTTTACATTCAATCCCATATAGAAAGGATATAATTAGGACTATGATACTTTCATTTCTCTGCTTAGCAAAGTCTTTGTAATTGCTGACATTTTTCACTACAACGTTGTATCATTCAACAGTCAACATTCATTCTCTGAACAGGAATAATCTGATTAGTCTTTTGATCTTAATCTGAGGAAATTATAAGCATGAATGGTATTCAAAACATATGGTCCTACACATAGCAACATTTCATGCACGCTTTCCTTTAACTTTCAACCTCAAAACCAGTAAAAAAAACACTAAAGCAAATAGAACAAAAAGAGAAAAGCAAAATTTCAAAACCTACAGAACAAAATTCAAGCAATGATCCTTATTCACTTGTCTATGGAAAAGCCACACACTGAGCACAGCAGCATTACCTGACAGTGTATGTTCTCTCATTTTTTCCAGTCTTTGAGACCATCCTCTCTCACTTTTATATTCATCTTTTTTGCCAATGTCTGCTACACTGGTAGAAAATGGTTGGCCATGTCATACATCATGATGGTTGTCCCATCAGAATAGTCAAATTTACATTTACCTGTTAACAGAAAACAAACAGATCTAGTCTCGTTCTCACTTTGTTGCTAGTATCTTCCAAAAAGTGAGGGCAGACAAAAAACCTGAAACACTGAAGGAGAACTATATTCAGTCTCTGAGGAAGAAACAGTACCACCTAAGACTTATTTGAAAATATCAGATTCTGCAGGTGAATTACAAAGTATCTATCAAATGAGTCACCATCACCACCTATGGTAGCTGTAAAATCTACCTGAATATTATTTTTTTCAAAGAGTGAAATACAGAAGAGGAAAACGTTTATGCGATATTCAGTTTGGCAAATTCCTAATTATTCTGTTGTTTTATATTATCAGTGACATGCCAGAACTGATCACGTACATATGAAGACTGGGATTAGTCTTGTGTTTTTTCACAATATACATCCAGTGCCGACAGAGGAAAAAGAATTNTGTGATGAGAGAAGGTTCTAGAGTGTCAAAACCTGTTGAGTGGATTAAGGTGGAAGCAAATCCACTTGGGCAAACCCAGCAATTTCCTTCAAATGTAGAAGGGGCGAGAGGGTGCAGAATTAGACTGCAGATTCTGCATCAAAGAGCAGTACTACAAAAACCCCAGGGCACTGGCCCGGGCAGAAAATGGGCAGTGAAGTCCCGCCCCATCACACCACCTGCCTCAGCTGCCATAATTCTGTCCAGACTGTCTCCACGCACCAGGCCACTGCTGGACCGCCAGCAGGAAGGTAGGAGCGTATAGCACTGCTGTTGGGGGTCCCTGAGGATGGAGACAGTCTAGCCAAGGCAAGGACTCACCCGCTCCCGCCTCCCCCTCCTACTCATGTCAATAAATCATTAGAGTTCGAGATTGTTCTCTTCTTTTCCCCCCTCTCCTTAGGGAGACGCCGCGTTTCCAGGCATCTCTACTCGAAAGCAAACCGCTGCGCCAGCAAATACTTCCCCCACGCCCTTACCATCCCGCCAGGGATGACGCAAAGTCCCTGCCCGCAGGGCAGGCCTGACTGCCCCGTAACCGGCACCGGGCAGGGCAGGGCGGTGCGGCGGCGGATTGGCTGGCGGTCCGGCTGGCGGCCGGGCGGGGATTGGTTGCCGCCCGGCCTTTGTTCGGCGACAGCCACTGCCGCAGGGCAGCGGAAGTTTGAGCGCAGCGGCGGGCGCGAGTAGCGGCGGGCGCGAGTGGCGGCGGGGTGGGTGCCGCCCACGATTCCCCGCCTCTCCGCATCGCAGTCCGGCGTCGCCAGCCAGGACTTGCATCACACTCCGCTCCGAAGCCAGACCCAGCCAGGTGACAGCAACATGGACCTAGAGGGTAAAGTGAAAAAGGTAAGGTGAGGGCTGCCCGCAGAGTGACCTGCCACGCCAGCCGGCGTCCCCCTACCCCAGAGACTGGACTTGCAGCCGTGGGTTCCCCTTGTCTCGCCGCAGCCGTGGTGGGAGGCTCGGCTGGAATTGCCCCGCAAGTGCTGGGGCTGGCCGCGGAACGCTAGAGCTCTTCGTTGCGCCCTGCTCCTTCCGCTGCTGCTCCATCGCACCATCTCAATGGTGAGAAGGAGGTGAAAGGCAGGAGGAGCTGCCTGCGAAATGACCTGCGCTGCGCCCTCAAAGGGAATAAAAACTTCTCGTCGACCCCCGACGCTAATCAGAACGCTGTAGTTTGTTCCCCAGGTAGCCGAGTGGGTACCCTTGCGCTGCCATGCAAGTGAAAACAGCTATGCTCTCCCCTCAACAAAAAACTTGGGATCTAATTGTGTTCGGCTCTGGGCGTGTACGCATGTGTGAAACATAAGTTATATGCAACCAAGTGCTTTTCGTGGGTATGTTGAAGGTTAATTTCTGACCTTTGCGGTGACTAGCTCATTACAGATGTAGTGAGCGTTTGTATGGATTATCCTTCAGAGACAGAAACTTGGGGTTCATTGCTTGGTTGGTTTGCCTTTTTTTTTAAGGCATATTGACTAGTTTGGAATCAAACTGACAAGAAGTGAGGGATAAGCAACAAAGTGATAAGTAATCACTTGTTCTAGCTCTCTTTCCGAAACTCACTATTTAAAACTCAATATGTAAAACTGATTTCATGTGGGGCAGACTTCTAAGTCTTTGTTTCTAGTTATTTTTGCAAACTAAATACCAGCACTTAAACAAGGACTTCTTATTGTAAGAAATTCTTTATAGTATCTGCTAAGATGCTATTTGATAAAGGCACAAGGCGCCTTATATATGAGTACTGGTTAAATCTGTGCATAACCCTCACTTATCACAGAATCATAGAATGTCAGGGGCTGGAAGGAACCTCAAAAGATCATCTGGTCCAGCCCTTCTGCCAGAGCAAGATCACTTGGAGCAGATCACACTGGAACGCATCTAATATGAAGGTTGTTATTTTGAAATGCATATTGCGTGGACTTGTGTGTTTTGTACTCCTGAACTGCAGTATTTAAGGGTAGTAACTTGTTTTACGATATGCACATGCCCTTTTGTATACCTGTCTGCTTTTGCCATAGGCTGAAGCCTAGTGAAGCACGTTAGCCTTGAGTTAAAGCTTTCTCCAAGCGATGTTGCATCATAATGATATGTATACGAGAGTCTTGGTTTGGAGAAACTACGCATCTCATCCCTCAGCCAACAGAAGGCCATCAGTCTATAGATGGGTGTAGCTAAGTACTGCCATTGTCGTTAGAACCTAATCGTACGCACAAGATTGCTCTTCTTGTGTGATTGCTTTCATGTAATGTAAACAAGCTTCTTGAGTAGATTTACTCGTATTTTTCTAAGCATGATTTAAAAGTTAAATTTGGTGATGCCACAAAGCTTATTCACTGAAAGTTTTTAGAACTCCAGGAGAGAGATGCACATTTGTGGAAGATGGAGCATTCCCATTCAGCATTTTCTCCATCTAAAGAGAAAATAAATATGTACTGTGAAATGCTAATAAAACTATGCTCATGATTTGGTCTTGCTTTGAGTGAACTTGAAGTTGCTGGATATCTTCTTTAAATTGCAGTGTTGTAATTGGGTTGTTGTGTGTGTTGGAAGTATTTTTACCAGGTTACTCTTTGGCAATCTTTTACTCTTCTCCTGCATCAATTTCAGAAATTCCTGAACACTCTTCTGAACTTGTTCAGACTAACACATAAGCTAATACTACAGAGATACCAGGGAATTTCTGTAGACAGTAGTTTGTATTCTATCTTAATGTTTTTTGTTTCTACTGTATGCAGAAACATTCTTCAAAAAATAGGTCTTCCTCTGTTCCGTCTCTTGTTCACATCTCCTCACCTTACATTCTTTCTCTTTATAACTTGGTTGAAGCTCATTTCCCAAGAGAAGAGATAAGGATCTCTGACAAGTCGGTGCAGGAAGAACTGCACTTCCTATGTGCATTCAGTACTAAATCTTTTCCTTAACTACTGATATTTAATCGAAACTCCTTCAGATTTTGTTCACTGGAATGAATTTTAAAAAGTTCATAGTCTCTGCAGTTGCAGCATGTCTTCAATCTCCATCCTTTAATTCCTATTCTCAACCTGTTTCCTTCCATAACCTTTATGTTGTTTTTTGCCAACTTTCCTCTCGAACAGGAGAAGTTGCAAGTCAAGTTTATCAAAAGCAGTAAACTACTTGGCCTTTAAGAGAAACGTATCTCGAAGTGCAGATATCTGTGTCAGATTTTTCAGTCTGTTAACAGTCATGAGTTAGTTAATGACATGTCATGGTTCTTACCTCTGTCTTGCACCACCATCCAGAATAACTTGAGTAATTTTAAAAATTCTGCTAGATACCTTAAGCTAACTTTTTTAGTTTGTAGTGAACTGTAATTTCCACCTGGCAAATATAGTGAAGAGTAATTTCCACCTGGCAAATGGAGATAAACATTAAGGAATAATGAGTGGCTAACCTGCCTGTTGGGTAGGAAGTTCCAAGAACACTGTGCAGATGAAAGCAGGCATTGCAACATTATGTCCATATAAGTTGTCCTTCCTTTATTTTCTGAACTTGGAGTCTGCTCTTCAGTTATGAGCTTCTGGATTGTCTCTTCAGAAAGCTGCTGTTGACTCTTGGGGAGCTGGTACTGTACTGAAGAAAAATGCACATATATGTGACTAGTAAGTTTATATCTTATGTCTGGACTGAGCAAAGAGAAAGCACACTTCAAACTAGCTCAGGAAAGTCTGGTTTCGTTGTTGTTGATAGGTTTGGTTTTTTTTTTTTCTCTCAAGTTTAACAGTTTTAGTGCACTTCACCTGGAAAGCAGTTGCTTTCCCTGCAGCACAAGACCTGTTCTTCAGCAGAACTACTCTCCCACCCTTCACAATTTCTAACGCGGCCTTTTAGCAATGAATAGCTTATGCATTTGCCATTCCATGAGACAAAAGCAGCAGTCCTATGTAACATACTCTTCTTGGCTGTGAGGAATCAAATAGTTCAGGACACAATTACTTCAGCTCAGACTCTTCATTTACCTTCTTCTGTTTGGTTTCTTTTATGGCTTGTAAAATACATCTCGCTGTCTTTAGAAGTCGCCGGAGTAGCTAGATAACTGCTGGTTTGAATCTTGGGTTCTGGATGTTCACAGTCTGCAGGAAACAAACGTTTCAGAGTGGATTTGTCAGCACTGAGAATGTGCATGGAATAGCATGTTACTTTTTTGTAGTCAGGTTGCTATGCTTCTTAGAAATGTGGAATGACTGGCAAAGGTCTAGTCAATGAATAGTGTGGGGAAAACAGTTGTAAGGCAATCTTTTTAGCTGCTATGTGAATACTAGGTCTGATACCTTATAATAGTCTGTTAAAATTTCCTTTTGAAGCAGATGAGTAATTTAAGGTTAGCTATGCAGTTCTTGTTCTCAGTAGCAATCAGATTGCTCTTCCATTTGAGCATCGTGGTGATAGCTTTGTATATAGAAGACGATTGCACAACAATGATGAAGCTTAAAAACGGTAGCTCCAACTTGAAAAGTACTTGTGCAACCAACAAACTGCTATTTCTTACAAATACAATATACACTGTGCTCTCAGGTCTTTGAGGATACAGGGAAAATGAGGATTTAGTGAATTTTGTTGAGGACTGTTACAGCAGTTCTGCCAGTCTGGATTCCTGCCCTGTCTGTCACCTCTGAACTTGGTAAAATGAATCAGTAGGTCATGATCCTGCTTTACAGTCATTCTGGCAGCGTGGTCTCTTACTTCACTACAGAAAACAAGAATCTGGCAGCGAGTCTGTTCTGTATAAGCTTCCATGGTATAATAGTTCTTTTATAAAGGGATTTTGATTCTGGTGAAGAAGGAGAAGTGAAGTTTGGGAAAAAGAGGTGCAGCTTCTCCGGTATGTGGAAGGTCTCTGGTTCTTTTTCTGTAATGTGAGACTTTGTTCAGTTGTTACAGCAGAAAACCAAATAGTGCTTTAGACATCATTAAGTCAACAACTGTAATGCTTTTTGATAAGTGAGTGGTGAATAAAGTATATACAGGAACAAAGTCAACTTCTGGTGTCTTACAGAGTGTGATTTAGTAATATCTGCTGGGTTATGCTTCCTGTTGAGGTCACTGTTTGTTTTGGTGTTACTGCCATGGAAACTCATGATAGAGTTCTTTTGCTGCTCCTTATGTATAGTGAGATCAAGGAAATGCAATTTTATTCATGGGCAAGTTTTGCCTGCAGGGTGAAATATTAAAACAGATGTGGAGGTGTGAGAATAACTACTTCAGTTTTGTTAACGAGGAATGCTTCCGGCGAATGTTGTGGTGTGAACTGTTTTCTGAATGTACCCCTACTTAACTTTTTATCCAGCATGTCTAGATATCAGTTTGGCAAAGATGGCAAAGCTAAATTAAACTTTTGCTGTGGAAAACAAAGTATTCTCCAGGTGTTTGACTATAAAATATAATGAAAGGCCTGAATGACTTCTAGCATCAGGTGAAACTTCTTTGATGTGGTATAATTATAAACCAGGTATTAAATAGTGAGGCACAAAGATCTGTTTCTGCAGGAGTTCTTACAGACTTTTTGTTTTAAAGTAACTTAATAATGGTGAGTACAAATTGTGGAGGAAACTTACTCAGTAAACTCTGCCTTACACATTTCTCTTACCTCAAGAAAGCATACTGACCATGCAAATTAATGGCTTCTGTCTCCTCAAAGTTCGAGGAGACCTTATAGTGGCTTTCCAGTACCTGAAGGGAGCCTACAGGAAGGCTGGGGAGGGACTATTTACAAGGTCTAGTAATGCCAGGACGANTAGATTATAAAGTACAATTTTAAAATAATATGCATGTATAGCATATATATATGTGTAAGAGTATAGGGTATGTATGTGGGAAAAAGAAAAAAAACAGCCCACAACTTCCTGTAAGCACACAGAGCTGGTAAGGTTCTAGGTGCCAGAGACCTGCAGGAAGAGTAGAGCTGTGAAAAGGAAAGCTTGTCATGCCTGTTAGTCTGTACTCTTTATAGACTTAGTCAAAGGAAGCATGTCAAGGGAATTAGAAGACTTCTGTCATGACAATTCCAGATTACACCACATGTAACTATACCACTGCTGTAAATGTGTTTCTGGTATTCTTGGGGTTTAAAGTCTACCTAACCTTTCCTTTGTTGTCTAGCTGCAGTTTCTAAAAGCACTGGCTGGAAAAAAAGCATATGCTTTCCTGCAAGGCTAAAGATCCTGATTAGCGTGTAGGTTTCCAGGTCGTCTTCTGAAAACCTACTAGAAGATCCAGCTGGACAAGAGCACTGATGTCAGAACAATATACACCCAATATTGTGAAAATGCTCCTGTAGCACTGGGTGATGGATAGTACTGTTTTGCAAGTTCACAGACAGTGTTATGGTGCATCAGCTGCATTCAAATTTAGCTACCATAATAATGAACTTTGGGAATAAACACCACTCATTTCCTGTTCAGATGAAATATCTTTTTTTTTATAGTTGTTATTCTTTTTAGACACTGCACTTAGTCTGCTATCAAATATTTATATTCTGAGCTGGTTTTGATATTTAGTTGAAGACATCACAACAAAATAAATTTGTAGTACTTGTGTATTAACAAAGGCTGTTGCAGCTTCTTGATTTGTTCTATCCATCCTGCCCTCCCCTTGGCAGGAAGGGCCAGAAGCAGCCACCCTATTTAGCTCTGGTATTTTGGTGGGACTGAGAAGGCGAAGAAATCTTGTGGGAGGGATACCTAGAAATCCCAAGGGAAGCTTCTGCGTTTTGTTGCGCGTTCCTCTTTTGCCATCTTTTTACTGCTGTACCCCAAGGGCGCCTTTGTAAGGGGATGGGAAGGTTGGAGCAACTAGTTTTGATTTTTTTTTTTTTTTTTTTTTTTCTGTGTGTGATAACTACTAAATAGTAACTCTGAAAATAATTGAAGACTTCTAGTGAAACTCCTACATTGTCCACAAATGATACTGTTCATATCATTTGTGCCCAGCTGCTTAGTGAAAGGGAGTAGAAAAGATGGACTCGGACTCTAGTTGCTGTACAGTGGTAATATTGAGAGACCATGGGCAGATGCAGCAATGTGAGAAATTCTGACTAAACTTACAGATTTTAATTTCTTTGGTGTGGTCCAATGTTGTAATAGGCTGTTGAACCTGCATCTGGATAAAGCCATGGACAAATGACATTGTTGCCCCTGCATTTTGTGAGCCTTTGTGTGACCACCTCCAGAGGGCTCTTTCAACTTAATGTATGCTTTTAAGAGAAATTTTAGATAGGACAGCAGTATATTTTAAAGCTTTATGTTCTAATTCATCTAAGATTTGTTATCTTTTTGTTCTTGCTGTGATTGTTGAAAAGAGTCTTGGTTTGTTTGGCTGTTTTTTTTGTGATGCTACACTTCACTGAAAAGCTAATCCTCTGGGTTTATTAATTATTTTTTTTTAACCAGTACTGTGAACTGTGGCACACTTAAGTTACAGCTTAACAAGCTTAGCCATGTTTTACCACATAATGAAAACTGTGGCTGACTAAATATAATTGCATTTTTATCAGCCTGTAGACTACACTGGATGTCCACCTCTACATGTATAATCTATTTACATCCATGACTGTTTAATAGCATCCCACATGGGCAGATGTTTTGTTGTCAGATGATCTCTGAAATATTTGCAGGTATTTGAATTTTGAAATTTAGTCTTCTAAAATTGCAGTAAAGCAGGAATACAACATTTGCTGATGAGTTGAAATAGGAAGAACAGGATTTGTTGGTCTTCTAGTCATGCTCAATAAACTTAGAGACTTTCTGATTTTAACTTATTTCATAGCAACTGCTGTGTTTTTTCTCTTACACATTTGAACAACCTATTAAACTCTTGAATAGTATTATTTGGGCTGCTAAGATGACAGTAAGCTTCTACACATGGTTTCTTAATGTAAAGGCAGCCAACTGTTGACACTGGATTCCAGTGAAACTGAAACAGGGCAGTCTTTCACTAATTCTCACTTAGCTGTGTAGCAATTTAAAATTCTTTGCCTCAGGGTACTATTAATCTTGAAAGTAGCAATCAATGGATGATCTCAATCATATTTGTATTATCTTATGTACTCATACCGTGTCAGTCTGGGTACATCAGTAATACTAGATGGTTTTGAATGGCTTTTGCTGTGAAATGAAAATTAATGGCAGTAGACAGAAATGAACCTTCTTCTGGCAGTATTTCAGCTGAACTATCTGTGCCGTTTCTCCCATAACTCCATTTATGGGGAAAATGGAACCCCTTCTGTTTTCAGGCATGCATTTCCAGTCCAGCAAGTGCTCAGCCTGCTCTGAATCTCTGGGTGCTCCAGCACAGAGCTGACCACGTCCGTCAGAAGGCATGGGAAATACATGTAGGCAGCAGCAGCAAGGAAGCATGCTGCAGCTTTAGGCTCTCTAATCTCCCAAATCACAGCAGAATTAGCTGCTAAAGAGTAGGCAGTCACTTCTGAGACTGGGGCTTCCTTTCCACTGAAAAAGGGCCTGTTACAGGGCTGGAAGAATATGTGACAAGCACTCAATTTTTAAGGGTCAAACTCAAATACACTGTGTGCTATTGCTGTTATGTCTTTATTTCTTGTCAATCAAGCACATAGTTTCTCTGAAATCATGTCTGACTTGGTTCTCAATGTGCTCCTAGTTTTGAGCTAAACATTTTCCTTAAGATGACCAGATGCTCTGTATAGAAAGATCGCCATTGTCTTCGTTTGACAGCAAACAGGAATAATTTCAAAAGAAGTCTATCCCATTTCCTGATTCAGTTCATCTCAAGCTGCATGAGCATTTACTTGATGATGTGTTCTTTTGTTACTGGGAGAGAATGTAGAATTGTGTATTTTTTTTTAAAAATCTCTGCTGGCACTGCTGGTTGTTGTCCATTTAGTCTACAGAGAATATGTTTAGGGTGAAGGTTTTTGTTGACATGTATTGCCTCCCCTTATTTTGCTTCTGGAGAGGTATTTGTGTGTGTGTGTCCCAGAAAAAAAAAAAAAAAACAAACCCCAAAAAAACCAATGTTGGGAGGCTTAGAAATTATACATTTTAAAAATTGGGGAAAAAATCATTTTCATCTTAATTGCACTTCAGGTTCTGTTTTGGAAATTATTGAAATGTTAAGACTGTTTATCCTGTACAATAGTCATCCTAGATACCTAAGCATTCCAATTGCAGCATTAATAAAACTACCATTATTCTCTCTTCTTCCCCATCCCTCTTTAAAAAGAGTAGAGAGCCAAAGGGTAAAGAAGGAATGCCAGTTAGTAGCTGAAATAGCAGCAAGAGAATGTTGGCTTTACATTTTTTTCTGAGGGGGCTGGTGGTAGTGATTGGGGGCTTCGATTTCTTTTTTAGGGTAGTGCAAGTGTATGTTAACAGCTTTTTGTGGGGAGGGATTTTAAAAGCCAACAGCAACAAATGGACAAACAGATGACAACTGTTTTGTGTTGCTTTAGCTTCCTCTTTAGAGTATGGCCTGGCCAACATTTCATTCTCTTCATTTGTAACTTGACAAGGGCACTGAGTTGTTCCTGATGTAGAGTGTGCATGCGGTACAGTGTGTATAAGGCAGGGCTCTTGATTCCAGATAAGACTCCTATAAATGCACATCTTCAAGTGGAGGCAAACTTTTATTAACCCATTAGCTTTGTATATCCAATAGAGACAAAAATTGAGCTGATGAAAAAACTATGTCTATATAAATGCCTACTGATCTGGCTTTGGTTTTGCACTTGCAGCACGTGAGTTTGTTGAGCCCTTTAGGCTGATAAAGATGTCACCACGATGATAACAAGCTTGTATTTTTTCTTTCAGAAGAGAAAGGAGTAAATAATTCCATGTCCCTCTGTCCATTCCTGTAGTTCCAAGCAGTAGCTTAATAGCTGCCACAGTATCTTTTCTCCCTAAACTGACCATAATCTACAGAACAGGAATCCTTGGGGATGTGTAATGACTGTGGAGGCAGTGATCCTTGAAATTCATAAAATAACTGAAAATTTGGTCTTCCCTACACCTTGTCATGTATTCTGTTGAGCAGGTGGTTTATGAATAACCTATTCCTTCATTGTGGACAAAAACAAGTTGGAAGTTGAGCTGTTTATATCCTTTTATGTACAACAGTAGTTCTATGACTACTTGGAGTAAATTGTTGATCTCCTTAATAAAACTGTATCACTACATCTGATTGACCCTGGCATTGTACTATCATTGCCAGAGCTAAGATTAGTACCGGACCTTGTCAGCTCCAGCTCACTTTCAATTCATAGTAAGAGCCAAACTGCAGGTGAGCTGTCTCCTCAGTGACCAACCTTTGCACTGCATCTGTCCACAGCTAGTTTTATGATGACACAACTGGGAGGGGTGGCTGACACACCAGAAGGCTGTGCTGCTATCCAGTGTGACCTAGACAAGCTGGAGAGCTGGGCAGAGAGTAACCTGATGACACTCAAGAAGGGCAAGTGTAAGGTACTGCACCTAGGGAGGAATAACGCCACATCTCAGTACAGGCTAGGGGCTGACCTGAAAAACAGCACTGCAGAAAAAGACTAGGGAATACTGGAGGAGAACAGGGTGACCATGGTCCAGCAATGTGCCCTTTGGCCAGGAAGGTCAGTGACATCCTGGGGTGCATCGAGAAGAGCATGCTGAGCAGGTCTAGGGAAGTTCTTCTCCATCTGGAATATTGTATCAAATTCTGAGCTCCCCAATTCAAGGGGGATGGGGGACTGCTTGAGAGGGTGCAGCAAAAGGCTATGAAGATGGTTAGGGGACTAGAACATCTCTCTTATGAAGAAAGGCTGAGGGACATGGGAGATTTTAGCTCGGACAGGACAATGAGGGAAAGATCTTAGCAATGCTTATAGATACTTAAAAGTGGGTATCAGAAGGATGGGGCAAGTCTTTTTTCAATGGTGCCTGGTTAGGAAGCTCCATCTAACCTGAGGAGCTTCTTTGAAGATGGTGCAGCATTGGAACAGGCTGCCCAGACAGGTGGTGAAGTCTCCATCTCTGGCATCATTCATAACTTGCCTGGACACAGTCCTGTGCAACTCACTTTATGTGAACCTGCTGTGGCAGGGAGGTTGGACGAGATCTACAGAGGTCCCTTCCAACTCCTGTCATTCTGTAACAGATTATGAATTGGTCATATGTCCTTCCAATCTTTTCAGTAGAACTCTTTGCATATCATTTATGGTCATTGCTCACTGCTATTTCTCCTTGGAAAGCAAGATGGTATTAGTCCAGCTGAAACATAGTAGTTCCAAATATACAATTATACCAAATATAATCACTTAGATGTTTTCTTTATTCATATCAGATGCCCAGGTAAGTGAATGGAAATATGGGATCTCTATATTTCTTGATACACTACAAATTCCTTTGTTGTGACAGCTGGATTAAATGTCCCTTGAATTGAAGTCTTATGGCTTCACTGGCTGTGGCCAGATGTAAACCTGAGGAAGGGGTACAGATCTGCTCATTCCTTGAGCAAAGCTTACAATATAAGCTAGTGACAAATCACCAGAAGAGCACTTTGTTTTAGCTAAGGCTAACCATGTCTGCTAGCTCAACCCTTTGAACAGGCTTGTGTGAACATTGAAATTTATGTAAGTGCACTAGAAAGGTGAATGGACCCAAAAATATTGCTTTGATGTCATCTTAGGCAAATGTTTGATCTTTTGCTTTCGTTGTGGATTGTAGGTTATAAAGGCAACAATAAGATTGTTCGTGCAGCGTATTTCTTGAAGCTGACTATTCATCTTGCTCTGTACACAGATGGGCTTGGGCCATGAGCAAGGATTTGGTGCCCCCTGCTTGAAATGCAAGGATAAGTGTGAAGGGTTTGAGCTTCACTTCTGGAGGTAAGTGACACCAGATGTCTGTAAGCCTGACTCGGCACTTCAGATCTTGGCACATGTATGCAAATGTGTAAGTAACTGCTTTTGTTCTCTTGCAGTTAAACTATTCAGGTATGTTAAGGAAGCTGTGTAGAGACTTAGGGCCAGGCCTTCTCAGCTGCATTACAGCAGTGTTTAAATATGTAATCACTTACTAACATTTCATCTGCACTGAAGTCAGTGCTAGTGCTTCTACTGAGATGTTTGCTTTAGCTTAATAAACAATTGAAGTAGGTTTGTAAAAGCATCTCTATCCCTACAGTAAGAGAGATGACAGTGAAGACGAGTGCTTCATTTCAGTACTAGAAAGCTTTCTCAGCTCCTGACGGAATACATAAACTTTGATCTGGGTTTTTCAGTAAAATTATCTGTGTAGAAAAGATGCTGAAACTTCTTAAACATCTACAGATGATTCAGAGGAGAAAGAGTTGTAATAATTCAAATGAGGTGAATAATACTTGGCTTTGGATGATGCACTGTTCCTAAGCTAACAAGTTGATGATAGTAGCAGTAAACAGTCTGCAGTGTGGTCTGTGCAATTCACTTATGCAGAAAACTTTATTCTGTTAAGAGCTTTCTCTTACTGAAACTATCTGTGTGTGCATATATATATTAATACATATATTTAACTAGCCCAGTTTGCTGATGATAGTGGGTGTGCTGTGAGATGTAGCGTAGTGATAATGATTAAAAAAATAATGCCCTGGAAAGGACATAAAAATAACTTAGTAGCACTGGCACATGCTAACAATGGACGTCTTTGCACTTCTCCAGTGCTAGTTAGATACAGTCATAACTTTATCTGCAGTAGGGTTTTATTTTGTGGGATTTAAGGTAGGCTTTACAACTCCAGCCGTAATGGCATCAGGTGCAGATAAGGCCTAAGATACTCCATTTTAGATCTAGTATTTGACTACAGCTGAGACTTAATTTAGAAAATAACCAGACAAGCAGACCACAACAAAAACTTGCTGTAAGTTGATATAGCTTCTTGGTTATGTATCTGTAATATATATGTAAAATAACCTACAAATTACAATGTGGAATGATAAAAGTTAATACATTGCTAAATATGATTATCTAAAGATAAAAGAAATGGTTGATCTATGGAAAGACTCTTCTCAATTTTTTTCTTAATATGCTCTCAGTCACTCGAGAGGACTCCTGTAGAGGTACTAGTAGAGTAAAATGAAACCCAGTTAATGTGCATTGGCAATTCAATAAAGCAGAATTTTAAAATGTAGGAGCAAATAGTTTAGCCATAGTTAGATGTTACATCACTTCCTACTTGAAAGCTCTTTGTTCATAGTCAGTGTGACAGATGTGGAGATCACAAGTGCAGTTAACTTTCTCAACTCTTCGTTTTTGTCCTCTATTTTTTAGTTCCTATTGTTAGACCTTGTAATTCCTAGCTTATTCTTAACAGGGAAGAATTTTGGACAGAAAATATACCTGAAATGATTTAACCACGTATTAGCAAGATACCAAGTAAGAAAGTGTCTGGTTTTCTGTGTGTATTTGGAGGGGTTTTTGTCTGGTTTTAATACACACTTCAGTATGCTCCTGTGGTTAGGGCTCATTATGCCACATCCTGAATACATAGCTCATCAGAGTACTGTCTCTCCTAGAAAGTAAGGGCTTGTAGGCAGAAGAGTCAAGAGCAAGTAAGAAAAAGACTTAAAGCAGGAACTATTTAGTTAAGATTTAAGTTGAGAAATTGTATCTATATAGAACAGACCAGGTAAATAAAGTACCTGGAAGTAATCTGAAAAACATCAAGACATCAGACAAATAGGACAGATAGCTCTGAAATACTTGAACATGCTAACCTTTAAGGCAATTCTAGAATGGTGCGGAACTGCCACTGGGAACAGGAAGAGTGTGAATCCAAACTCAAATCAGTTTTGTCTAAACAGTTTTCCATGGAAATAAATATATGCTTTGCATGGTACAGATTTTGGCAGTCCACCACTTGAACAGAAAAATGGATGAAAAGGGAATCACTTAGCACTTTCTACCAGCAGACTGATGCCTTGCCGGTGTTCAAGTAGTCTCCACTTTGGATGTCAGAAACCCTACTTCCTTTTTTTTCTCTACTCCTGTTTATTACTGAGAATGATGTTATGTAGTGTCCCTCTGGCCAATTTGAGTCAGCTTCTTGCCCACCTCTGGCTTACTGAGGTGGGTGCAGAGTCCAAAATAGAGGAAGCTTTGACACTATGCCAGAAATACTCAACAATAGCAAGTGATACCAAGGCTGGTTTAGCCACAAATCCCAAGCTCCGTGCAGGCATTATGAAGAAAGTCAGCTCCATACATGGTAGATCCAGTACAGTAAGCAAGACAGCAGCAGTCTGAGCTGTATTCTCTAAGGCAGACACCGCCCTCTTCTGGGTGGAGCTGAGGTGCTTCGGTAGATCACTTCATTCTTAAATCTGATATATGAAAGCTTCATTGTGCCTCAGAGAGCTAAGATGTAATTTCCTTCTGTATTTCTGCACCTCAACTCTGCCTTTGGGGAGTCAGACAGGAGAGTAGGTGAAAAAAAAACCAAGTGCAGCTCTTTAATAGCAGGGTTTGAAGAAACCACCAAGATTATCCAGTCCGACCAGCTCTATCCAGTCAGCTAGACCATGGCGCTAAGTGACTCATCCATGCATCTCCAGGGATGGCAACTTCACCACCTCCCTGGACAGCCCATTCCAATGGCAAATCACTCTCTCTGTGAAGAACTTCTCCTAACATCCAGCCTATACCTTCCCTGACACAACTTAAGACTGTGTCCCCTTGCTCTGTTGCTGGTTACCTGGGAGAAGAGAATGACCCCCACTTGGCTGCAGCCTTCCTTCAAGTAGTTGTAGACAGCAATGAGGTCACCCCTGAGCCTGCTCTTCTTCAGGCTAAAGAGCCCCAGCTCCCTCAGCCTCTCCTCACAGGCCTTGTCTTCCAGGCCTCTCACCAGCTTCATCACCCTTCTCTGGATACATTCCAGTATCTTATCATCCCTGTTGAATTGAGGAGCCCAAAACTAAGTAAGAGCCACTGTCTACAATGGTAGCTGAATGATGGACAATTACCTGCTTAGTGTGTTAATAGATTCTGCTTTTCCAGTTGCCCTTAGAATCATGCTTCTGTTCAAACTTAGCAGCATCTGACACAGTCTGCAGTTCAGATGTTAGATTTCTTTGAGATTGCAAAACAGCTTCCACAAATTTAGCAAGGCAGGCTGTCTGCAGTAGCATGCTCCTTAGATATATTTGCTCTTTGGGAATGCATTTCACGCAGGAGTCTGAAATTTCTAAAAGCAGGAGAGAATGTTCTGATCTATCTTGGTTGTGCGTGTACTAGAAAATGATAATTGTCTCTGACACAGCTTGCTTAGAAATTAAAAAGCTTCTGGAGATAAGCATCTTAAGCTTGGGAATGACCACTTGCAGCATCTAGCTTCTCTGCACAGATACAATCCCTGGAAGACATAGAGAGTTTTAAGTTGGTTTTTATGTTTCGTGATACTAAGCCAGTCGGCCAAGTACTGAGGCACTGTTCTAAGTATTTGCTGTAGCTGCATTAATAGCAATAAATCATAATAGAAGGAATTATAGGGAAAATTAATCTTTCCTGTGTGGAGGACGCAGAGCTTAAAACTTAACAGAAATTTCATGAGGGCTGCTTTGTGCCTTCAGCTGCTTCCTTCTGCCACTAGGTACCACTGCAGAACCAGTGTAGGAAGAGTCATGATATAAATTACTCTTTTCTCCCTACATCCAAACATGGAAAATTATGGGAACTGATGACATTTAGTTTTGGAGAAAGAACTGGAAGTCTTTGACCCTTGCTGTCAATAGAAATCTCAGACATTGGAATTTCCCAGCCTGGGAAAGAGAATGGGATATGTATACCCTTCTCCCTGCCTCTTTCTACCCATCTGGAAGCAAGACACATTCTGCTACATCTGTCTTTGACAGTGATATTTAACGCAACTCCACAGATTTTGAGGCTTCATCCCTGTCTTCCATGATGCAAATGGTTTTAAAGCTGGGAAACTGCTGAAATTTAACTGGAGAAATATTTGTCTCCTTTGCTGAATTCCTGATAGCTGTGAACATTTTAAGCAGGAATCACTAGCACTCTTTCAGCAGGGACCTTCTTGGATGTCATCAAATGAAAGGAAAATGTTTCTTGACAACACACATGAAGAGAGAAATATTCTCACTGCCTGTCTGTTTGATCGAGCCAGAAGAGTTAAAGTTAAGTCTATACACGTGCACGCACACATAAATGCATGTACATAATAGCAACTGTTTTTCTTGGCACATGTGAGGTGTTTGCTTTAACACTAAAAATTAAGCATCAGTTATCAGACAGACTTGTGAATCTTTTGTTTGAGGTAATGAGACAGGGCTGTTTCAGTAAGATAGCTGTATTGTAACCACAAAATTAGCCATATCCCTTCTGCAGAAAGGACAGTGACTAAGAGGTCTCTGATGCACCAGCTTAGTGGAAAAAGGTATAGTTAAATGGTAAACAGTACTATGCAGGAGTTATATGTGTAAATGTTAGCTTGATATCTTTTAGAACTAGAAGTTATTTAAGAAAAGGGATTGATTATAAGTCAGGACAGGAAACCTTTTTTTGTCTTTTGACTGTTAGCAGTATGTAGATATCCTTATGTGGTTGAGAGCCAGGGGAGCCTTGGGGAGCAGAGGAAATAACAATAGTCTCAGGGACTTTCCTTCCACTTTAATGAGGCATGCTAATATCAGTTGTGATTTGGAATTCTCCACATTGTTTATGGTTTCTTTTCTAATGCAAGGGCCACTGCACTTGTAATTTTCTAACACAGCAACCACAACAGCTTCTTGCAAACCGTTCACTTAATCTTGAAAGAGCAAAGTAGCATTAGACTGAAACTAATACAGTCAGATTCTTTATTGAAGTAATTCTGAGGTGAGAGGAAATCGGTGAGTACTTCATTCTTTTTAATGCCCACATAAAGCACAGTAGTTCTATCCTGGTTTTCATAGTGGAACCCAGGAAGGACCCAAGGAAAAGCTGTATGAATTTTACTTCTTTTCAACTGTCTGCTTATCTATTTATCAGTAGGACAGAGAACTCAGATACTGAAATTAGTGAAACGTGTTAAGCCTTAAGGTGGGACTGAGAATGACAAAAGCAGTTAAGTCAGGGTGTGCTTGTTGAAAGTGAAAACATGATCTCAAAGCTGTTCTGCCTTCTAAGAGAATACTACTAAAAAATAGATAAGAAATTTCATATTGTAGCATAAGCAAAAATAGGGTGCACTTGTGGCCTTTACAGCCTGTCTGAAAGTCTTGAGGAAAAGTCTGCTAAAGCTTATTTGGAATGATCTGATCTCTGCACACTGAGGCTGCTTCACTGTAGCTGGATGTGGTACAGAATGGGAAGAGCTGTGCAAACTGTCACCCTACCATCATGACCACAAAGACAGTACACAATATGAGTTGTTCCAAGTCCTGTTTTGCAAGCAGAGCAGTTCTAAACAGCAAGATTATACTTCACTTGCATCGGTCTATGCCAGTTACCTGATAATGTTTGTTCATTCACCAGTTTTACTAGGTCACATCCTGTCAAAAGATCAAAACTAGGACTTACTCTTGTTAAAGACTTAAGCTGGAAAAGTACAGAGAATATCCGTTATTCAAATGGACTAACTGCTTCAGTTCAAGTTGCATATGTGCTGTGAGGCACATAGCTGCATGATATTCTCGATGTAATAATGTCCTAAACCTGCAAAAAAGGGTAATCTCAAAATAGGGAGTTGGTAATAAGATACAATCATGCATGCCTTAAAAGGTGAGCCAAGTGAATATAAATGTCTTTGCTAGTATATTAAATGGCCTCTTAAGTGTCAGCTAGGTGAAGAACTCGTGAAGACTGATGTTGAAGATCTTGCAAAATTTTGTTTCAGGTGCTTGAGATGCATAATGCAGCACTTAGGCTTAGTGGGCAGTGCTAGTTCATGCCTGAATATTTTGGTAAACTGAGACATTGCAAAGTGCGTAGTGTTTACTTAGATATCTAGATAAGTATCAACGTTGAAATCCTCTGAAACTTTTCTCTCATAGAAATGAGTCAGCAATTCAAGCTGTTAGACAACCTATGCTTCAGTTACTGGTCTCATCAGGTTCTTACATTGCAAAGCAGAGTCTAATTTGCTTAATGTTCTTCTTTTGTTCAATTTTTGAATAAAAAGTCCTATTTCTATTGCAGAGTTAGCTATTTTTATTTGAAATAAGCTCCATAGAATCATAGAAGGGTCGAGGCTGGAAGTGACTCCCAAAATCATCTAATCATCTAGGCTAGAGAGAAATGCAGCTCAGCCAGTTCCCCTAGAAGAAGTGGGACTACCTTATTTATGTTTGGATTCTTGTTCTTATACATCTCAGCAAGCCTGTGAGTGAAGTAGACATCACCATTGTTTGTTTTTTTTCACAGCCTGTGATCTAATCCTTCTCACCAAAACATTCTAGCTAGGCTCAAACTAGAACATCCCTGCAGTCAGCAGGAACATCCTCAACTAAACCAGATTGCCGAGAGCCTTGTCTAGCCTCACTTTGAATATCTCCAAGGAATGGGGCCCCAACCACCTCCCTGGGAAACCTGTTCCAGTGTTCCACCACCCAACTTATGTGACCAGGGCAGAATCCATTGGACGCTGAAATGATAGTACCCTAGGTCATGACCTGGTGTAAGTTTGTAGTGCATCAGGCCTCACTGTGCATCGCTTTGCATGACCAGTTGCATGTAGGCCCTTCCTTTCTCATCATATGATGGGCCTGAGGTAGTCACAGCATATTCTTGTCAAGTACCTGGGAGCTGCCTTAAGATAAAGTATATATCTTGCCTTTAAGACTTTCAGAAAGCAAGCTGCAGAACAATGTTAGAATTCAGTGGGTCTTGGCAAGCAGAATTGAGAAGCATGTTATAGGTAGCAGTTTTATGCTATTCACTGCATGAAAAAGAAGTACTGGGGTAAAATACAATCATGGCTCTTCAGACTCTAGAGAACCAGATGTCTGATCTGTTTTCTTAGGCTATAATAAGAACCCATCTTAACATTCAACTTTTTGCTAATTTCCATATACTGTGGCTGACTGCTCTGAACTCAAACTCTGGGGAAGCCATTAATTAACAATAAACTAGCTTGTCTAATCCAAGATTCTGTTTATGATCTGTGAGTTGTTTAATTATGCTTAAGGTAATAAATTGCTATCTAATATCCCTTATTTGAAGAAGCAGAAATGTGTTGTATATATAAGAATACCACTTACATCTAAGTAAACCTCTCTACCTTTTAAGGATGTTATTTGTGAAAAATCTCTGTACAGTGTGTGCCAGAGTACCTCTGACTTGGTTCAGAGATGTTTGAAAGGCTTTGTCCATATAAACCTTTCACTTTTCTTTTATCTTCTCTTGTAAATGCTAGACTTTGAACAGAGCTTTGTGCAATTACACAGTATATGTGGCTATATAATGTATTTTTTCCTCTCTAGGAAATATGTTTCCACTTGGCAGGACTCCCATGATAACCAAATATCATACAGTGAAATGCATGTGAAGAAAACAGTATCACGTGTCTAATTTTGACTGTATAGGCAGAACCTGAGAAACTGAAAGGCCAAATAAATGCTTGCTGAGAGGGATCACATTGATGCATTTAAGTTAGCTCATAGGTGACTATCTATAGTAAATCTGGTAGGTAAGTAGTAATGGATATGTGTCAGTGTGATCAGTACTGAGGTGTTACTGAAGAAATAAAATACCATATTAAAAAACCATTAACGTTGTTGAGTGGTATCTGTCAAATCGCAATCCCTGTGAACAAAGAAAGTAAACAGTATAACAGGAGAAACAGAATAGCCTCAAGAAGTGTTTGGCATATTGCAGAATAACTTGTGTATTCGCCAGTCAAAGCACTGAAAACAAGCAGGTTCTCAGTGATGTTGTTATGCATGTGCAGCTAGCATGAGATGGAATTTTCAGCTGAGACACTAACTTTGTTTTTATTTCCATCAATTCCAGAAAAATATGCCGTAACTGCAAATGTGGCCAGGAAGAGCATGATATCCTGACAAGCAATGAGGAAGATCGCAAAGTGGGGAAGCTTTTTGAGGACACAAAATACACAACCCTTATTGCAAAGCTGAAGAACGATGGCATTCCCATGTATAAACGCAATGTAATGATACTGACTAATCCAGTGCCAGCCAAGAAGAACATTTCCATCGATACTGTGACTTTTGAGTGGGCTCCTCCTGTTCAGAACCAGACACTGGTAAGTCCAGCTCACATTTTCTTCATGTTCAAGACAGGAATTGATGGGAAATAGAAAAGTAGTGCTTGTTAGAAGGATATATTTACCCATTGTAGTCTTCTTTTTCTCTGTCTTCTACTGGAAATGTTGTGTAGGTATGAATGTTGCTGACATTTTTTTTTTCACTACCACCACCCCAGTAAAATTAAAAAAAGTTGCATGGAGTGTGGTCTTAAAAAAAAAAAAGAGAGAGAGAGAAAGAAAAAACAAGCCAACCCAACCTCCTCCCTCCTTCCCCAAACTACAACTAAAACCAACCCCACGACATTTCATGTCATTGTTTAAAGTTAAAGGGAACACTCAGTCTTGCATATAGCTTTTACTGTATATGGAAAGAACAAGGTCAGTGTTGACATCTAAAAGAGCAACTCTCTTCTAGCGTGTTTTCAGCTGAAGTAGATGAGATGGTAGATAGCCTTGTGAGGATTTTGCTTCACTTTTCAAACTTTGATTGCTAATTTACTGTACTGCAGTGCTGTGTGATCCATCTTAGAATCACAGTCTCTGACCTACCTCTCAAAATATCCCTTTTAAGTGAATTAATCAAACTTTGCATCTAAATAAACTGTAACATCACATTTGGTTAACCCTTTGATTTTTAGGCTTACCCTTGCTTTATTAAAACTAGAATTATTTCTGCAATGGGCTGTGTGCCTCCAGGCATACCATTTCAGTTTCTACTTTTTAAAGCTGTAGAGATGATCAGTAGTTTCATATAGCTGTGAAGAGACAAGGTGCTGTGTAAATACTGTTATTTACTCTAGGAATTAATTATTCTGCATGTTTTAAAAGGAGGCCTGTTTCTTACTCTGGGAAGAAGCCAATTAATCTGCTGTATTCTA
Source organism: Tricholaema leucomelas (assembly GCA_013400475.1). Taxonomy (NCBI): domain Eukaryota; kingdom Metazoa; phylum Chordata; class Aves; order Piciformes; family Lybiidae; genus Tricholaema lacrymosa; species Tricholaema leucomelas. The sequence continues at coordinate 396,255 of WAAF01013988.1, forward strand.
TCCTAATCTACTGCATTTCAGGAGCTTAATGTTTATGGGAAAAAAGCTTGGGTTTGACAGATTTGACTGTTGCTAACAACAGTAGAGATGGCTTTAGTTGTGTATTTTAAAAGCTTGAACTGGCATTTGATATCTAATTTCTCCTGGTTCAGGCTAGACAGTATATGCAGATGCTACCAAAGGAGAAGCAGCCTGTTGCTGGCTCAGAAGGTGCACAGTACAGGAAAAAGCAGTTGGCTAAGCAGCTGCCTGCCCATGATCAGGATCCTTCAAAATGCCATGAGCTCTCCTCCAGTGAAGTCAAGCAGATGGAACAATTTGTAAAGAAATATAAAAACGAGGCGCTTGGTGTAGGAGATGTTAAGCTCCCTGCTGAGGTGGAAACAAAAGCTGCTGACAAGAATAACCTGGACAACGGTGACAGAGGCACCTCAGGAGTAGGAGTGATGGAAGACAAGTCCTCAGATAAGAAGGCATCTCAGTATGTAAGTATAAGAAAACAAAAATACCACAAGAAGGTATATTATCATCTGAATTATTGTTGATTGTTTTACCCCAATTAACTTGGAATAGTGAAAATCTGTGAAGGGAAGGAAAGATGGGGAACTGGAAAACTCTGTGAGTGTCTGCACAGAACCCTGGTTTCTGACTGTAGTTAGTGCACATTAGCAAATAATTTCCTAGGTGGTCTTTTCATCTGTATTATAAAAAGATGTTAGCTTAGAGATACAGTGTAGCTTTTGCAGAATAATAATGGAGAAACTTGTGTAGTTTCACAGACTAATCGCTGCACTGTCCTCCTCTTGAAGAGTTTAGTTTAACTTTAGAAGCCTGTTTTCTCTTCTTTCTGGGAAAAGCACCAAAATTTCCCAGAATTTGAAAAACTGTGTTTAAGTGAAACTAAGAAATAATGAAGTAACACCTTTCCCTGCTGTAACAGCTGCTTTTACTCTCCTTGTTTTCATACTTGGGTGGGGTGTTTTATCCCCCCCTTTTTTTTTTTTTGCATCTGAGTTCTACCTCGTAAGGTACACAAAATTATCTAATTTTTCATCATATTTCTAAAACTAGTAGTTTTAATAAAATATTTGATGTAACTTCATATCTTCTCTGCTACCAATTATGAATACAAAGTAGGGATAAGATTATCAAGGCAAAGCTGAATTAGTTTAATGCAGGTCAACCCTCATTGTGGAGTAGCAAAACTTCTGTACCAGGATTTCCAGAAATGTTGCTAATACATGTAGGAGTAAGCACAAGTTTTAGATAGAGGTAACTGGCTTTGTTAACATGGTTGTAGAAAATGTTTTTCACAGTGTTAAGGAGTGCAGTGTGCTTTTTTTGGTGTTTTTATTGTTTGTTGTTTACACTGGCATATTAATTACAGCAGAATTAATATACTATGGAATACAAAAATAACTTGGTTTAGCTTTGAATCTGCTCACTTACCTTAATCAGTCCTGTGCTGTACCATTTGGTTCCCTGTATCAAATTTCTAAATATAATTATTCAGTTATTTTTGCTATTCTCTTGTCATGAAGATTCTGAGATGTTAAAAACTAGCATGAATAGGTTGCTGTCATTCTGTCTCTCCTGCTAGGTTACTTTAGTTCAACCACAGCAATTCTTCACTTGAGAAAGACATTTAGAAATACACACTTAGTATTGTACCCCTGATGGCCAACTGGCTTGAAATGCATTAAGTCAAGGGTAGGAGACACTCTATGCTCTTGAGTAATTGTATCCCAAAAGTGCTCTGTTTTTACGTTACTCCTACTTAGCACTTCCAAACTTCTTACTTGAGCACCTTGAGTATACTTCATACTGTTTTTAAGCCAGGTATATTTCATCACTGTGATTTTTAAAGAGGCTTAGAAATGTTTAATAGTGTGACACATCTGAGTTGCTTATCTATTGTAAGGTACTAAGTTTACCATGTGCTAAATAATGAGGATTTAGAAAGGTTACTTTTAAGTATTTCTGTAGTCTTAGCTATATGATGTAGCACTAAATCACATCACAGAAATCAAACAATCTCAACTTATTTTTAAGAGTTAAAAATAAACCACTATAAAGATGAGCTCTTAAATACCTTGCAGAAGTATTGCTATCCTTGTCCTCGCTTTTTTCTTATCCATTAGTTGTGCATCTTTGCTCTCCAGACTTCCTTGTACATTGTTTTTCAGACTGCATCTGAAAGACATGTGTTTCTGTAGCTGTGACAAATAGAATCTCTTGAAAAACTTCTTTTTGCTGTAGGACTGGATTGCATTTTTTTAAACAATTTAAAACATACAACAACAAAACAATCAGATCTCCACTAATACTAATATACCTGTAATAATTCCCTTCATGTTGGAAAAACCCAATCTATTTCACCATGACTGAAACCCCCCCCAAAAAACAAACCAACCCAAATACCCAGAAAAATTGGGCATTCACCATATTTTAAAAGAAGCAAATCTCTTTATGTACTTTTTAACCACCTAGACTGAGGATGTTGCAAAGAGTAGATAAATTAATCACCTTGCCCTTATATGGGTCCATTTAGCTACTAAGCCTTTCAACTGACTCCTGCTTTAGACCTCATACTCCAAAAGAAAGAATCAAAAAGCATTACATACATTAATTTTCATTAATTTCCCCTTTCATTCTGTTCCAGGCTGTTCTTCCTCCCCTTTTGAAGTCTCGGTATATTTTGAAATTGCTTGTCTGAAATAAGTCTGGAGATCTTATCAATATGCTTTACAAACAACACATTTTTTAATATATATATATATTTTTAATATATATATAATGTACATGCATGCAATTTAAAAAGCCATTTGTACCTGGCCTTATAGTGATGTGAATCATGGAGAAAACCTTCCCACAGGATGTTCAGCCCAATCCACAGACCAACTGGAGTGCAGGAAATGCCAAACTGCTGATAAAACTTTAGATAGCAATCTTTGTTTCAGTAATACAAACCACCTGTGTTTTTTGACTTGCTCACAAAACCCTCTCTGTAAGAAGGTATAGGGCAGAAGACTGACTATGAGCTTTTTGGAACTATTTGTAGTGTAGGTGTGTTCATAAACTTGGTAGTCCCTTTTCCATAATCACTATCCCCACACTAAGATGAGCTTTAAGCTATTGGACAACAGCCGTGAGTGACTAGCATCCTAGAATATCATTTTAAGTGGAATGAGTGTCAAATGACTCACTCTTGTTCCTTACCAGCAATGCAAGATACTACTTGACCATCTCACCACCTATAAGTACGTCCATTTTCTTGCGTGTTCTAGTCAGTCTAGTTGGTTAGCTTTGGAGGCTTATTATTCTCCTCTTGAGTATGCCAGGCTTATAGAAAGTAACATGGATTTTAGTTGCTCGTTTTTTTCAGCACTGGACTGTAGTTGCAAGCATGTGAATATGACAAAATACAGTAATCTGTTAAAATAGCAGTAGTGCTGTGCTGCTAGCGTGTGCATCATTTTGAATTGCTTAAACCAGTACTGCAGCATCAAGTCACACTACTCTGAAGCATTACTCTTGTGATCATAATTTCAGTTTGAGGATATACAGTTTATGAAGTATGTCAGCAATAGGTGGTTCTTCAAAGTCATAGTTAATTTTGTAATAACCTCTTTCCAGTCCTGCTATTGCTGCAAACTGAACATGAAAGAAGGTGACCCAGCTGTCTATGCAGAACGTGCTGGATACGATAAACTCTGGCACCCAGCATGTTTTGTCTGTTGCATCTGCAATGAACTTCTAGTAGACATGATCTATTTCTGGAAGAATGGCAATCTGTATTGTGGAAGACATTACTGTGATAGTGAAAAACCTCGCTGTGCTGGATGTGATGAGGTAGGAAACCTTCTAATTCTTTACTTTAACGTGTAAGTTTGTTCTTCTGAGAAGTAAATACGATTTTCAGCAAAATATTTTGGTGTGAGAAGTTTCTGCCTTCACCAGTTTTAGCTGTTGTAGTTGCAGGGAAACAGAACTGATGTGGATGTTCCACGTTCAGGAATATCTGTAGATTGCTTTGGATTTAGTGGTTATTTTGAGCAGTCTGCAGAGACAACAAAGACTTTGCACTCGTGGGTTGCATTCTGCAATCCCGATTAAGCCAGCCGTTTGCCTTTGAACGGCACTAGGGGGAGCGCCTCACAAAATTACACCTTGCAAAGGATATAGAGAACAGCACTCTTGATGTATTTGTTGTTTATGGACTCTTAATGAACGAAATGGAGTGTTTTGGCAAACAGCCAAACAAGTGAACACTACTGTTGTTGTTGCTAAAACCGTTAGAAAAGGGTGGGATCACCAGGAGTTCCTTGGAAATTACAAGACCTCCAGAAACTAGCTTTATGCATTTGAATAGCATTCTTCTTTTAATGTATTAATATTTGGTTATATCTTCCTAATAGCTGATATTCAACAATGAATATACTCAAGCAGAAGGTCAAAACTGGCATCTGAAACACTTTTGCTGTTTTGACTGCGATTGCGTGTTGGCTGGAGAGATCTATGTAATGGTGAATGACAAGCCAGTCTGCAAACCATGTTATGTGAAGAACCATGCTGCGGTAAGGTCCTCACAGGCGTGTTGGTGCTATGGAGGAAAGGAATGTACCTCTGTGGAGCTCAAAACTCTTCCTTTGTTCAAGTGTGGGAGCGTCTGAAGAATATAAATTGAATGCAAGCTTAGGCTCAAGTCAATGCATCATCATCTTTTTTTGGGGGGAAAAAAAAATCTTAAAAGCAGCCAAGTATTTTGTCAGTTCATAAGTTTGGGGAAAAAAGCCCCCTGTGCACAGGGGGACGGGATGGACTGTTCTTAAAGTACTTTTACCTTTGCTATTGGTGAAGCAAGAAGTAAAGTAGTTGAAGATGAATAATGTTGCTAAACATTTCGTTTGTGTCAATCGTAGTTCAGTGTGACTAGTGGGATTCAATTTTAGCTGATCTGCTAAAGGCTGTAGTGGCAGCTTCTTTGTATCTCTAACCAGGAGTTATAAAGGAGAGTGACTGGCAGGATGAAGCTGTAAGTCTGAGAAAGGATGGTAGTTATTGATTTGTAATTCTGCTGGGAGCTCTGAGGTGGTGGTCCATTTTTATCTACCGATTAACTAGATATTAGTTGGGAGTTCAGTCAAACATGTATCCAAACCATTTGTACAATTAAAGGAGGAACATCTCTTGTTTCTAGCTGGCAGTGAATAATCTTAGGAGAGACTGAGGGAGCTGAGTCTTTGTAGTTTGGAGGAGACTAAAGGGTGACCTCATGAATGTTTATATATATGTAAAAGGTGAGTGCCAGGAGGATGGAGTCAGGCTCTCCTCAGTCATGCCCAGTGACAGGACAAGGTGCACTGGGTGGAAATTGAGGAATAGGAAGTTCCATGTAAACATGAGGAAAAAAAATTCACTGTGAAGGTGACAGAACACTGGAACAGGCTGCTGTGGGGAGAGTTGTGGAGTCTTCCTCTCTGGAGATACTCAAAAATCACCTGGATGCCTTCCTGTGTGATCTGGTATCCTGCTGTGGCAGGGGACTTGGACTAGATGATCTTTCTAGGTCACTTCCAACCCCTCCCAGGACTCCCAGACTGGTGATCATCTGAAGGAGGTGTGAAGAATTATTGTCTATAGAGGTCTCTGGGTTTGGTGGTTTTTTTTCTTATAAAGCATCGACTTCTTTGAGGTCTAAATTGTAACTTTTGACAACTGGATTTTAAAACTGATTACAACCTAGACTTGTAGCCTTAAAGCCTTGGCGTTGGTTTACAGCTGCCAGTGGGCAGAAAGATTTGTAACTAATCTCTTCAAACGTATGGGCTGATACAGAAAGAACTGCGCTGTTTGATGTGACAGATTTTCATAATTATCTGGACTTTGGGAAATTCTAGTTATCAAAACTGCTAAGTTTAGTCTTAGTAGCAGCTAACTTGTTGCGTGCACTGCGTTCTGTCCTTGGGCACATTTTGAGCAGAAACTGCTTTAAAAATCAAAGCAAATCAAAACCTGGAGACTTAGTGCAAAGGGTTCTATTAACACCTGCCATTGTTCTCCCATCATAATACTTCAGAACTCCAGCTTTTATTGGACTTGTAGAAATTATGTGTATGCTTCATTTAAGTGTCATTTTATTTTTTAACAGATATGCCAAGGCTGTCATAATGCCATAGATCCAGAAGTTCAGCGTGTGACATACAACAACTTCAACTGGCATGCTACTCAGGAATGCTTTATATGTTCCGGTTGCAGCAAGTGTCTAATTGGCCAGAAGTTCATGCCAGTGGAAGGGAGGGTCTTTTGCTCTGTTGAATGTAAGAAGAAGATTGTGTCTTAAGAGAAGCCATGCAGAGAACCAACCATTGCTGCATTCCAAAGGCATTTGAAAACATTGAAAGTATTAAAGAGTGTTTTTTCCAAAGTTGTTCTAATGACTAAAACTTGCTATATAATCCTCATTTCTTGGTTGTAATAATACTTTCTTTTCTGGGATATTCTTCCTGAGTCTAATGTCAAATGACTTCATGTCTGAGAAATGTAATAAAAAATGTGCTGTGAACTACAATACACTTTAAGGGAAGCACTTCACTGTGAAGGCTTTTTTCACTAGTCAAGATACAGCAAAAGAGTTTGTGAAAAATATTCCCATTTTGTCTGGATGATAAATACAGTTCTTCCACTTTCAGGTTCACTAACTTATTTTTAGTTTCCCTGCTTTCATCAAGCACTTTAGATGAGATGATCAGCTTTATTGCCACATACAGTTTTGTCTGCAAGACCTCAAGCACACAGGGAGGTTGGATTCTTAAAAAAAGAAAAAAGTTTGTCTCATTTGCTTGTTGTGGACACAAGTTTTTGAGGGATAGTGACTGCTCTCACATTTAGTTCTTCCAAGTAATTGCACCAGTACAAAACTGTGGTGGATCATGATTCTTATGAATGTTCATGCCTGGAAGAGTTTTGATTTTTATGAATGTCAAAATTACTTTATGGATTTCGGGAGGAGGGGGTCATAGAGGAGAAAGTCTTGCTGCAATTTAAAAAAAAAAAACTAAAAATAGAAAATCCACCAGATAGAGATGTTGGGACTGGCTTCTGTGTTTCTTGGTTGTTTAGGGTTTCTTAGGAATGTTCTTTGAAATTGTGCTTTCTGTCAGAGGGAGGTAGCACACAATACCATATGCATTTCCAAGAATGTAGTTAAGTAAAAGGATCTCACTTAAGTCTTTTGATTTACGAGTTCTTAACCAAAGCACAAAGACTTTCAGTACTTGAGTTTTTAAAAAATCACAGCTGTGTATTAGCTTTGCTTACTAGATAAACCAAATGTGTAGTCCTTTCTAAAGACTTACAGATCTACAGTAAAAGTTGTTATCTATCCTTGTGCAAAATAATGAATGGAAAGTCTTTTGGCCTAGGGAAAAAATACAAATAAAACAAATCTATGCAAGTCTTATGTTCTGCTCTTAAGTTTTACAGTAGTTATATTGTAACACTTACAAATAAAAATTAGTGTTGCTTGCTTCACTTGTTTACTCTGTTGATGAATTGCCATTAGGGGAGGCCAAGAGGACAGGAAATGTTTCTCTACTTTTCTTGCCTGTGTTGTTTCCAAAAAAGCTTAGTGCCTGTATTCCTGTGAAGTGCTTACTGTCTTGTGTAATGCTGCAACGTTGCTGATGCGTTTACAGGTGCGAAACAATAGGCCTTGTTCCAACAAACGCATGACTCGGAACTCTGTGTGAATTTGCTTTTTCTTCACTAAATTGTGGCCCTAAGATGTAGCACAGGAGGTTTTGAATTCATACAGATGATCTGATGTGGTGAGAAAGTACACTGTCATGCTTTGAGTACTGCGAAACTGAGACAACTGCTACAAAGCTTGTACAGCTTTTCTCAGGGATCCTCAGACTGTACCCAAAACTCTGCATACCTTTGAGATTGTACCACTTAGGTTGTATTCTTGCTAAGTTTGCAGTTCCAAACCAAGGGAAAACAGCATGCCTCAATAAGAGAACATACTTCCATTTTTCCACAAGGTGTTCCTTCCATGATATTTCAAATGTCCTTCCAGATAGGTGAAGTACCTTGTGCCTGAAAGAAGGGAAACTGCAAGAAAGAGCCTGAAGAGCCACGGTCAGCAATATTTATCGTGCTACTGCTAGAGTGACATATCTGCTTTTAATTCTATGTGTTGAGCACCAAATTAAGACACAGATTCACACCAGAAGACAAGTTTGGCCTTACCGCTATCAAGGCATTAGATGAAAAGCCCAGATTTGCCTTACTGGTGTAACTTTCTGCTTGTCCTAATTTTATGTTCTGTGTTGCATTTTATGTGGCTACTTTGACAACATAGAGCGTAAAGTTTGAGGGTTTTAGTGTAGTGTTTTTGTCAGCTGTCTGTGAAGAGCAAGTAGAGTTAACACAACAGAACAATGTAGTAATAAGGATTAAACAAAGAGTGGGGGTTGCAGCTTAAGCACTGAAGTTACAGTTGAGAGCACTAAAAAGACCATCCTGTCACTCATCTACTGGCAACGTGGTTTGGCATTGCAACACAACCCCAAGTGCAAAGAAGGTCTGTGGTGCTCTGAGCATGCACAACTCCTGCTTCCTTTTTGGAGGTATGGAGGTTTATGCACATGACAGGCTTTTACTATGCTTACACTTTTATCTTTTTTTACTCAAACCCTTTTTTGTATATATGATTCCAAATATTAGTGTATTAATCAGAGCTTTTACAATCTGGATGAAGAGTTGTAATGACATTGTAGCTCTTATGGTACAAGACATGAGGCTTTATTTCTTTCTTTGTTCATTTATTTGTTTCTTTGTTTCCCTTAGTGCTACAAAAACATATTTTATGTGATCTCCAGGCAAAACACTTCCTCTGGGAAAAGTTAGAGGAAGGCTGAAACAGTTCTGTACAGAGTAGTATTTTGGAGGACATTTCAGCATACAGACACAGCTTTGAATTTCATGAGATTGATACTACTGTTATACAGTCTGAATCCATCACTGCCTTTTACTTAACAAAAAGCTATCCTGTGAGTCTTTAAAGTCCAGGCTGGCAAAGGCTTTGCAAAAGCTTTAGAGGAATGAAGTCAAATAAATGCATCTTTGAATTAATAACAGGAATAACCTTTAACTTTTACTGTGATCAGTTACATCTCAAATGTACAGTTATGCTAGGAAAAAAAAAAAAAAGAGAAACGTACTTCAAGCAGCTTTTATGTTTGTTTTGCCTCTGGAAATCTAACATCTGTTTCTCTTAAGATACATGCTAATGATCAATCAATATAGCATCTTTCCCCTTTCCTGCAGAATTCTAGACTCTGAGTGTTATGAAACACATTTGGTGTGAAGTAAAGCTATCTGATTTTGTTGAAGTAATGACCATTAGCCCAAAACTATTTGTGTTCTGGACTCATTTGTTGTGCTTGAAACCTCTGGACCATTTGTTCCTAGAAGAACATGTGAGGTAGGGGTGGCAGGACAGTAATGCTTGGACCAACAATTTTTCTTAAGGTTTAGCATTTGGTGACAAATGGGATGTTGACAGTCCAGAAAAAGGTCAACAATTCAACTAGCAGCAGGCTCTACAAGGGAATAGGACCACAACAGCCATCCTGCAAGAACAGGATGAAGTGAGCTAGCATGAGGATGCAGCAGTTCCAGGACAGGACTTCACTCCATTTGAGATCATATATAATATCCATAGGTCCTGAGTGTGTTCTGCCACCAAGGAAGAGTCCCACACCTTGCAGCATCAGTAAAAGGCTATCGTGAAGATCACCTTCACAAAAGCAGTTCAGTGGATCACCAATGCTGACGTGGTCTTTTTTCCAGCTCAAGCAAAACACTGCAAGATTCTGGTCTGATTCACATCAATACACATGAGTGCCTTTGTGGAAAAGGATGTGGTAGGCCAATAGTATATCTGCTAGGCCTCCACATCTCTTCCTCTATGAGGACTGTAGAGCACTAGTTTTATCCCAGAACTAACAGGAATTCAGTCAAGCTGCTGGTCTAAAGCCTGCTCCCACATACCTGCCATAATCCATTGAGCATAAACATTATTTTCATTATGGTTCACACAGGAAGTGTGTGTTCACTTTCCTTTGTATCTCTTGCTGTATGAAGCATTTGCTTCCAAGAGTGGGAAGTCTGGATTAAAGGTTCTCCTCAAGCTCCAAATTTTGCCTTGCATCTTCTAGGAGAACGACCCAACAATGAAGCTGTCACCTGTGGGCAAGCAGTCTTCATGCCAGCTGTTGTAAGTAGGCCATGGCAATGTCACAGTCAACCTAAATTATACATGAGACAGCCAATACCTGATTCTGAATGTTGGCTGAAATACATTATTGAAATTGTACTGCTGTGTCTTTAGCAGTCAGCAGTGAGCAGGATCACACAGTAGATTGAGAAATTTTTGTCTTGCAGATAGCTGCTTCCTAATGGTATTAAGCTGAAGATCATTCACCCTTTAAAAGGCTGTAAATAATCGCCCATGTTCATGTATTGCATCTGTTGAAACACCCTATTGCTTTAAATTGCTAAGGTCAAAAAAGTCTTATAGTGCAGGGCCTCCTGAGTCTGCCTTTACTCAATCCTTTAGTAAATAAGTTGAGATGATTAAGTATAAAGCTTAAGATTTGTAATCAATAAAATTATTTGTACTGCCAAAAAGGTCCCAGAATTAGGTGTTAAGTGGTAAACAAGTTATCTAAAGATCATAAACAATGCAGAACAAGGGGAGAGGGAAAAAATCAAAGTGCTGGAAATAATATGTTCATTTTTCCCACTGTCTTTGTTAACAAAGTGATGGATAAAGAAGCTCTAGGGAACAAAAGTCCGAAAACCATCTGAGCTGGGGCTATGCTCAGACTGTAGATGGCTACCCTGTGTTCACTGCTTAAATCACAGAAAGAGCCAGATATCTTTTTACCTCTGGTCTGGCAAGCACCAAATCACTACCTGCTTCACTGTGCTACCACAAGAGCAGCAATGCTGAATTTTGTGGATGCTCTGAGCAGTCACATGAAAATATAACAGATCAGAGTTTTGTCATTGCCTCCCCCCTAAACAATGTCAAGTGGCCTAAGTAAGAGGATGTTTCTGCTACAGAGTACCCCCAGAATTATTCAGATTTGGCTCCAAGCCTAGCATTGTTGTAGGAAGTTGTACCCAGTTTACAAGAAATTCATCGAGCTTTATATATTTGTTAACTTTTCATTTGTTGTAAGTATGAAACAGCACAATGAAATTTCAAGAGTATTTACTGGTGTCACTGGATGAGTTGTTTACATGAATCAAGACTTGATTTTTGTGTTGGCAGTAACTGAACAATGTATTCAAAGCAGCCACATGATATTCTTGAGTTACCCAGCAGATGCCGTCTGTGCTACGCTGAGCACGTGTGCTGCAACCACAGCAGAAACCCTGGGAAATACTCTGCAGGGGCAAAGTTTTGCCCTGAAACAGAAAGAGTTTTAAGAAAGGTATTAAGAAAGGAATAAACTGAGGAGGAGCCTGCATATAGGAAGCTGTGCTGGAGTGGAAAACAGTATGATCATGCCTTTGGATAGGAGGAGATGATGGAGACACTCTGGGATAATTTTGACTTGATGATGAAATGGTAGAAAACTTAGGGTGGTAAAAGGCAATTGCTTTGAATGAGGGAAGTTGATAAAGTTTTTTAATTGCTATGGGTAGAAAATAGACCCTGAACTTAAGAGAATAGCCTTCAATAACCAAGGTTGTGAGATAGAGAAGAGTACAAGTGCTGAGGAAAAGTTGTTCTTCAGCAATTTTCCAAGCTCTTAAAGCTGCATGCTTGTGATACATCTACAACCTAATCAGTTGTGCCTGTACATTGATTAATAAATGCATCTCATTTAAATATAAAAATCAAAATAATAGGCTGATATTCTGTGCTGAAGTCTGCTGCCTGAGGTTAACTTTGTGATGCTACCTAGGATGATTTAACTCTGAGGAATCAGATGGGTAATGAAACAGAGGTACATAGACAGAAGGAACTTGGAAAAGCATGAGCTGATCCCTGTGTTCCTAAGCAAGCAGGATGCTAATGTCCATTTAATTTTTTTTCAAAAGCTAATGGCATCTCGGCCAAATTTTCATACATTGGTAACAGTTAAACAAAAATAGTCAAAATAACAGCAAACTTTGTTTTAACCATGAACTCGGGATTTGAAGGATGGTGAAATCACAGAAGGATTTAAGCTGAAGAGACCTCTGAAGGTCATCTAGTCCAGACTTCATCAGTATATCACTACTCCAGGCTTTGTCTAGCCCAGTTGCTGATCTTGTTCCAACAAAGGGTGTAATTTAGTTCTATTTCATGGCCTGCTCTGATTTTCATTACTACACCTCACTAAAACATATTCATGATGTGCTCTTTCTCCCTCTAGCTGAGATCATTCCTCGATTATATCTTCCCAAATTAAACCCAAAGCCCTCAGTAAAGAGATGCAGCTAGAGCCTGAACTGGGGGAAAAAAGCATTCTCAAGTACTCGAGCCATTAGCTCCCAGTTGTTTTGTGATTAAGTGACAATCCAATTGTATTATATTACATTTCAGCAGAAGTTTATCCTTTGTAGACTTCAGAGAACCGAATTGGGAAACCACACTTGTATTTATGACTTGTACCCTTGTCTGCATTTTCCTAGGCAGCAGAGACTCCATAGAGGTGAGAATAGAATAGAATCAATCAGGTTGGAAGAAACCTCCAAGATCATCCAGTCCAACCTATCACCCAGCCCTATCCAGTCAACTAGACCGTGGCACTAAGTGCCTCATCCAGTCTTTTCCTGAACACCCCCAGGGACGGTGACTCCACCACCTCTCTGGGCAGCCCATTCCAATGGCAAATCACTCTCTCTGTGAAGAACTTCCTCCTAACATCCAGCCTATACTTCCCTCGGCACAACTTGAGGCTGTGTCCCCTTGTCCTGTTGCTGGTTGCCTGGGAGAAGAGACCAACCCCCACCTGGCTACAGCCACCCTTCAGGTGACTGTAGACAGCGGTGAGGTCACCCCTNAACTCCAGTTTGAGGTTTTCCTGCTGTTTAATACATAAACTCTGACTAAAACATTTCCCATGGTGAGGGAATTCATTAGGTCACATTTCCTCATGTGAAATTTCTCTTGTCTTTTAGAGGCTGAAGCTCAGCAAAGGCTCAGCATTGACTTGCTCTGCACATTTCTCAAAAGAACATAAGAACATAGTAGGTGTTAGGTCTCCATCCCTCTGCCAAGTTTGGCTGAGGTTACTGCAGAAGACACTTCTCTGTCTTGCTCTCACACACACCCCCTACTTGGAAAACGCATCCACACATGACTCACTCTAAAGAGTCTTTCCAAAAGAACCTTAACTAACAACTTAGTGTGGTCTGCTCCCAGTTCTATCTGACACTAGTAAGCTTCCGAACAGACTGAAAAATCCCTGTTCAGCACTTTCAGCACTTCCTACTGCTATGTTTTGGTGGAGTGACTCTCTGTTCAGCATGCTGGCTGTTTGGGCTCTAACCATTTATCATAGAATCATAGAAGGTTAGGGGCTGGAAGATCATCCAGTCCAACCCCCCTGCCAGAGCACCACCACCATTGTTTGTTTTTTTACAGTCCAGTTCTTTTTCTTAACCCACTTCTCCCTCCTTTCCTCTCCAACTCATATTTCCCTCCACCTTCCTCCTTTTCTTTCCACTTCCTTCTGTTTCCTTCCATCTTCCTCATTTCCTCTCGATCTCCCTCCTTGCAACACCACCTCCCCTTTTCCACCATATCTTCCCCTTTCCCACCCCACACAGCATTTTCCTCTTTTATCCCCCAAAACCCAGAGCACCTCGGTTCTGTGGAGTCTCCTCCCACCTCAGGTGTGACCACTTTGCCCTCCCTGCCCACTCCCCTTTACAATCAGCCCCAGGAAAGGCAGAACCCCCAAGCTTGTCCAACTGGGCAAAGGGATCTTCTTCCCATCATTGCTGGTGAGTCCCCATGGTGCACATTGGGTGAATGGGGGTGGGACAAAGGCTGGGGAGCCTAGCAGCCCCCTGCTTAGAAAGGAATAGACTTGGTGGTTACTCTAGCATCCATCACAGGTGCTGGCTGAGCCTCCTTACTTAGGCTGAGCTCCATCCTGTTTAACTGCTTCTTTCTGCTTGCTTATGATGAGCTTAAGAACTTAGCTGAAGTGGAAACTCATGGAGGATAAGTATTGTGTTGTCATACAATGGTTCTGGTTGGAAAAGCCCTCCAAGATCACCAAGCCCAACTCTCAATCCAACACCATCATGGTTGTTAAACCATGTCCCAAAGTGCCATGGCCACTTACTGCTTGAACACCTCCAGGGGTGGTGACTCTACCACCTCTCTGGGCAGCCTGTTTCAGTGCCTGACCACTCCTGCAACAAAAAAATTGTTCCCCCTGTCCAACCCAAACCTGCCCTGGCACAACTCCAGGCCATTTCCTCTCACTCCATCACCTGACACAAGGGAGGTGAGACCAACCACCACCTCACTGCAACTTCCCTTCAGGGAGCTGCAGAGTGTAATGAGGTCTCAGTTACTACTATGTAATCAAAATAATTATATGTTTCTTATATTTCTCATTACTTCTGTAGTCTATGCAACCATAACCCATATTTTTTAGCCCAGTGTTTTGCCATCTGCAGAACAACCACAGGTACATGCTTATCTTTGGTCCACTGGCCACCAAGAGGGAACCCTTAACTCCTTTTGTGCTACTGCTAACAATGCATAGTCAACACCATGACTACTGCCTGGGTAGTCCTTCTAGATCAGACAGGGAGATCACAGAATCAGCCTAACAAACATCTCAGAATTATAATTGATTTTAGTGGGAAACGAGGCAGTGAAATGCCTAATACATTCAATGTTGTACTACAGTGCTTTAACATTGTTTTCAATGTGAATGATTTTATGCTTAAGAGAACAAGACAAAGTCTGCAATAGGAAAGCTAGTTTATTTCTCAGAAAATTGTTGAAGTTCCTTTTTCATAAATGAGGAAAGTGAAAATGGAGAGGAAATTCTTCAATTCATGAAAATAAGGGAAATCGTCTGTTGTGTGGGCTGGCAACAAATTCTCTCAGCCAAGTTCTTACTGAATTTTCGTGGTGATAACCTTGAGAAATAGAGAGGAAATGTGTTTCTACAAATTGTGATTGTCATGGAAGGCCAAAATAAGCCTGAGATGTGTTTGGCCTGTCCAGGCATGATCCCCCACTTTCCCTTTCTGCCTTTGCTGGAGCAGGGAGTAACAGGGGAAAAGAAGAAAAGGCTTGGTGACATTGCATCTGAAGGTGCAGGGCTTGCCCAGACTTGTTCTGCTCCCGTGGTAGACCAGGCACACACATACACCTGGCATGTTTTTTCTCAAATATGGGTAAAGCAAGCCCCTGGTTTCACCTGACATGGTTAGTTTCAGGGAAGTGCCATTTTGATTGTCTACTCTTGTGGTGGAGAGTCCCATGGATCACAGAATGGGCTCGAGCGTGTTTACCTGCCTTTGTGCAATGTGGCCAGAGGCGGGAAAACAGGGCAGAGAAACCATGACAACCTAATCCGGTTTGGTCCGGTCGCACGAAAGGGGTTCATAAGCCCACGCCCCTGTTGTGTGCAAGGCGTATGCGCCCCCCAGTTCTGGAAGGGAACAGCCTGTGGGTGCTTCCTTTTTTGGATATATTTGGGTGATTGGGTGATAATGTGGCCAATGAGACCATTAGCCTACAAAAGGGGTAAGCAGGTGAATAAGGGGCTTGCCTGCATGCTTATTTGTTCCTTGCTCACCTGCCACCCGCCACCTAAGCCTGCTGTGCCAGCAGCCGATTCCACATCACAGCCTATGTGAAATTCACCACAGGACTTCTATTAAATATTTTCCTGCCTGTGTTTTGGGCCACAGACATTTGACTGAGTACTAGTGAGTATTCTTAATTCTTTATTCAAGTTTCTAAAGGACTTTATCTAACTTCACAAGCAATGAGTTGAGCCACAGGACTCTCTATCAAAGATATTTCTAAAACCTTTCAAAATTCCGTTGTATAGAAACATTCTGTAAAACAGTTCTGCTAACTGCATCCAAGAACTTGTGTGGATAGTTGTAAACGTGTCCAGAGAAGGGCGACAAAGCTGGTGAGGGGCCTGGAACACAAACCCTATGAGGAGAGGGTGAGGGAGCTGGGGTTGTTTAGCCTGGAGAAGAGGAGGCTCAGGGCAGACCTCATTGCTGTCTACAACTACCTGAAGGGAGGCTGTAGCCAGGTGGGGGTTGGTCTCTTCTCCCAGGCAACCAGCAACAGGACAAGGGGACACAGTCTCAAGTTGTGCCAAGGGAAATATAGGCTGGATGTTAGGAGGAAGTTCCTGCCAGAGAGAGTGATTTGCCATTGGAATGGGCTGTCCAGGGAGGTGGTGGAGTCACCGTCCCTGGAGGTGTTCAGGAAAAGACTGGATGGGGCACTTAGTGCAATGGTCTAGTTGACTGGATAGGGCTGGGTGATAGGTTGGACTGGATGATCTTGGAGGTTTCTTCCAATCTGGTTGATTCTATTCTAAATAAGTTTAGGGGGAATTATCTTTGTATATATATTAATAAATTATTAAATAACTTTGCATTCCACCCCAAACTCAGAATTAAACTAACCCTTTCATAACAAACCTCTATGGCCAAATGGAGCCATCAGTCTCAAGCAATTGATAAAATGGGAGCAAAGTCATAAACAACATGCTTTGCTCTGCCACGTTGTGCTCTGCTCTGTCTTGCCATGCTCTAGCTCGGCTTTGCTGTGTAAAAACAAGCTGTGATGCTTCAAGCTTGTCCACCTGGAAACTTTGCTGTGCCTCAGTTTACCAGGGAGTGGTATTAAGTGCCTTCACACAGTAGGTAAGAGTCATCGCTAAAAGCTGCCCACATTTCAAATTCTGGTCCTAAAAATGACATTTTTGACAGCTGTGTTTTAGGTACTGACACGCTTGCATGATCATTTATATAGATTGTGTAGGAATTGACTCTGTGGAGCTACTGTTGGGGCTTAACTTGTCTCAGTTAGACATAGGTTTTCATCAAAGGAAAGATCGACAAAAAACAACAACATAGCTTAAAGTTTCACTTGAGACAAGATGGGAGGCATTTATAATGAGTAACTTTAAAGTGTATTCAGGGCAGAAATCACAAATAATCGGTTGGAATGAAAATCAGTAACACAGTTTCTCAGTTCTTAGAAAACATTTCAGTGACCTTTGAGAATAGGAAGCCAGAACATTGTGGGCAGAATACAAACATCTCTCTCATTCCAGGAATTCAATGCACATTTTTCAACTCAAAAACTCTTTATATAATATGCATTCAGAAGCTTTTTAGGCTACTTTCGCAAACTCACATCTACTCCATCACTACTTTCACTACCTTTTTTGCTTTGTTTTTTTTTTTAAATATGTTGAGGAAATTATCTCTCAAACATGATTCCTTTACAAATTTCTTTTTACAGCAAGCAAATGGACTCTTGGTCCCTTCTAATTTAATCATAATGCATTGAGAGCATCAAAATAAACTGCTTGGAATCCTTTTTATGTAATACTTTCTTCCTGTCTAAAGTCATAAGGAGTCAGATAGTTTAGTAGACTGCAGACTATGGCAGCAAAACAGAAACATCTGAAGCCATAATTCCAGTCTTCTGCTGTATCCAGGGGACATTGTTTAAATTCCTTGGGCATTCTACTCCTTAGCTAACATCCTACGTAATAGCTGGTGAATAGCAACATCCAGGTGATTTTTTTTTTTTTGAGGCTTGCCCCTAACTAGTGAAGTTTATTGAAACTGTACACTCTTCAGTTGCAGACATTATGGCATGGAAATGGTCTTAATAGTCTTTTCCAAAATACATTTTTATTTTCTTGATTTTTGTCATTCCCACACAAAACTGCCAAACAGAATCCGAGGTTTATATTTGTAAGGCATGTAATCATTCCGTGAAGTTCAAGAAATCTGGCAGTGATCTGAAAAACTTAGGAAGTAACAAAGCAAAAGTTCATCAGGAATGTAGAGCTGCCTTGTATGGTAATGGAGAGAAGAACCAGTACATATTTTGATGATACAGCATAGCTCTTGTCTTTGGGGTGGGCCTTGATTGTATGGTTCTGCCAGCATTTGAAATGTGTGGCAGTGTAAACATTCTTCTAATAACACAAAGGTTCTCTTAAACATTTGTAAATAGTTCAGCAATTTCGAGAAACAGGGTGGAGTGCGTAGACGGCTAAAGAAAGAAACTTTATTCTCATACTTGTTGAACTCCCTGTCTCAAGCTGAGTTCTGCTCTTAATGTAAACCACTGCCACTTGCCTCCAGGCGTAGTTGTACAACGTGCATCTGACCAGACTTGGAAGGCACATGCTGTTCCAGAGCAGGACCAGGCTGTGCTGCATCTAAACCTTAGCCAAATTTGATACCCTAAGCAGAAGTTTTCTTTACACTTAAGAAGAAAAGGTGTGGTATCAGCTGCACTGTGAGTGATTTGGAAGAAATACTTTTTTCTTTTTTTTTAATTGGAAACTATTGATAGTGGAATATGTAGAGGGAAAAACAAAATTGTAGGATAAAATCCAGTAATATTTTTCCCATCTTTAATTATGTCAGAAAAGTGATTTTTTTTTTTGTTTTTTTTTTTTTGTTTTTTTTTTTTTGTAGTATGAAGTGTGAAGTCCATGAAGAAGAGGAAATTCTGAATTTCAGGACTGCTTATGTTAATCATTACTTATTTTCATTAGAATTACAGTAATGCACTTTCTGAGGGAAGATAACAATAGCACACTTTCAGTGGTAGTAACAAAATTAACGATGTTCATGCAGGAGCAAAACTCCTGAGTTATCGTTTGAGGGCTGGCTTTTCTCCCTCTCATTACTAACCACATACAGAAAGCCATTACCTTTTTCTAATTCTCTGATCTCATTTTTAAAATGAGGGTGGTAGCAGTAATGTTTTGGAAATGTCCTGGAGTCAATTAATAACCTTAAAACAATTCAAAGGTGGAAGGTGATTGCCTGCATTCTCTACATTCCGGTTTTACCAAGCTCATAATGGAGATTTTCTTGAGCAGCATTACACATGGGTCTTGAGGGTCTTGTATCCTGCCTCTCAGCTGTTATGCTCTGAATCTCGGCCTAGGGTGCAGTTTTGTATTTCAGAGATACTCTGTTACTGTTAAGGTGAAACTTTCACTGCTTAGTTCAGCTAGTTGAACCTGTACACTGAGTTAACTCCAACTATTTATTTATTTATAATAAAACAGCATTATAAGTAAATAAAATTAATACAGTTAAATTCTACTTTTAAAAAGCCCAGCATTCTTTGACACCATTTTGGATTATTGTGACTGCCTGAGTGTAAGTGTTGTTTACTGTGACATCACTATTACGACTATGACTGTTAGAGAACATCTATAGAATGGGAGATCTTAGAGCAGAAAAAGGTTTTATCTGCAGTTCTTCATCTTTGATACAGATAAGAACAGTTTTCCACCATCAGAAGTCTGTGGGAAGGGAATAAGATGTGGAATTTAAGACTCTCATCTTGAAGCAGCCTGCCAGCATTCATCATAGGTGGTTGCACACAAGTCTAATTCTCATTAACAGAGGTAACAGGAAGATGTGACTCAGCAGGAAGGGTTCCCTAGAGATTCTTGTAACAGGACAAGAATTAGAAGCCCCTAAGGAATGTCAAAGCCCCACCCAATTAGCTACCCTATATCCTTTGCTCTATATACTTTTATGTTCATAGGAATGCATAAATGAAGTAACAGTAGTATTGAGTAATCTAGCAAATTACTTTCACAGGTTTCTCCATTTCATGTAATATATACCAGAAATATCAAGGTATAACCATTAAGCACAACTCTCTTACACCAAGCAAATGCCATCACCTCTGTTATTACTAATATGTGAAATACCTTTTTTGCTGATGCACTTCCCTAGCACACCGATCAGCCAACATCTGCCAGCTAGAGCAGATATTTCACCTTTCACCATGGGAGGGGGAATGAAATTTTAGGCCACTAAGACACAACTTTTCTCAGAATTAAGATATTTGCAGTGAAGCCCCACATAAAACATGAGTCATTTTGGATGAGCAATGCTGCCAAACACCTATTGTGGCAACTGGAGTCAGAGAGGAAAATGCAAAGTCCTGTTTTATACAAGCTGTGAATAACTCAGTGTGTAACAGTCTTTACAATCTGAAAGGTTTTCTTTCCTTTGTTTTGACTAAATCTGTAATAAGTCAGACAGTATAATGAAAGTCAGAGCAGCAATACTTCTGCCAACCCGCTCCTTAGCCTAAAAAGACAATAATGTAGGTGAGCAAAGTATTTTATTCTTTCAGGTCATTTTGGGAACTAAACTGGGTGATTATATAAGTCAAAATAGTGAGATTTGAACTAGGTGATCCTTGAGGTCTCTTCCAACCCTGACAACTCTGTGATTATTTGACAATATAATTCTTTTGCTGGAAATCTCTCATAAATTCAAGATGTTTGTTTTGGCAGGATGATAATGTGCCAAGGCACGACTTTAAGTTAGTTCTATTCTACTTTTTGTGATATGTACACAAAAAGTTTACCTTCTCAACCTGCAGCACAGTTTATGCAGGTCACTTATGTAGACTGCTGTGAAACAGTACTGTGAAAGTGTTTTTTCACATGATATTTACTACATTTTACAGTAAATATCACATGAAAAACACTTTTCTACTGCTTAGATATAAAACTTCAGTGAAAGCAGGATTTGCTTGCCAATTTACAGAGGAGTTAAGTAGGCTCAAAAAAAAAAAGGTGCTCTATGTTCTTGTAATATCTTATTTTTCCATGTGTACTTTACACCTTGCCAGGAAACCACCAGGCATTAATGTTGCAATTAAATAGCAAAATGGGTAACACTAGAGATTGTGAGGAGCTAATTCTGATGTTCCCACTGGCTCTCTGAGTCTCTTTCCATGGACTGTAAAGGAAATCTGGATCCTTCAACTTGTATGTCCTGAATTGCACCTATGGTAGATGCCTAAAGGAAGCTTCTTAATCATTGTGGTAAATTAATAATTGCATGCAAAAACCATCCCCATGTCAGTGTTTGTGCTCTAAACATTCCTGCCTTTTTAAGAAGATCTCAAACAAAAATAGCTTTGAGATGCTCAGTATCCAGCCAGTTGTGAAATATGCAAGCTGTTTTTCTACACCTTCACTTTCCTCTGGTAAAGACGGAAGCATGGATGAGTGATAAACAAATCCTCTCAAGTCTGGCCTTCACATTTTGAAGCTGTAACTGTACACTGGACGAATTATATCACTTGGAACTTTAAGTGGTAAGCATTGTTAAAGATACAGCGCTTGGTCCTGCAAACTGATGAGTTCTCTGGACCTGCTTCACCAAAACACTTTAGAAGATTTACAGTGCTTTGTCTTACCTTTAAGTATATGCCTACTATTAAGTGCTTTGCTGAATTGAGTACAAATACATGATGGCAAGATAAGGTTCATGTCACCCAGTTTCAGCTTTTGAAAGTAAGGTGTCAAACTAACGACAATAATTAGAGCTCAGGAGCTGTTACTAAGGAGAGAAGTTAAACACATCCAGACAGTTATTCTGTCTTAGACACTTCTGAAAGGACTGAAATGTACTCATAGGTTCCTCTGCTTACTCTGCCTTGAAAGTAGATCTTTAGCTTAGATGAAACATGTGACTTTCAAAAAGTCAAAGTAATTAATATTAATTATCAATTTCTATGGAATTTGTACTGATTTCACATTTAGTCCACATATTTTACAGATTATTTAAGACATGGGACTGTAGCTCAAAAAACTTAAGGCCTGCATCTCTCATCACATCAGCAGAAAGAGAAAATAAATGCTACCAGCCTCATTATTTTTTTTTCCTTAATATTACATAAGAGATGAAGTCACTTGGCTACCAAATCAGAATAGTTTTTGTTAGAAAAGATCTTTAAGATAAAGTCTAAGTGTTACCTACCTTACCAAGTCTGGTGCTAAACCATGTAGCTTAATACCTCATTTACACAACTTTTAAAGACCTTCAGTGATACAGATTGAACCACTTTCCTGGGGACCCTAACTCAGTGTTTGAGAACCCTTTCAGTGAAGAGGTTTCTTCTAATATCCAATTTAAACCTCCTCTGGTGCAACTTGAGGCCATTACCTTTTATCCTATCACTGGTTACTAGGGAGAAGAGACCAACATCACTCTGCTTCCACCTCCTTTCAGGTAGTCGTGGAGAACAACAGAGTCTTCCCTCAGCCTCCTCTTCTCCAGACTAGACAACCCCAGTTCCCTCAGCCACTCCTCAGAAGACCTGTTCTCCAGACCCTTCACCAGTTTTGTTGCCTTTCTCTGGAGCAGCTCTGAGTGTCTTTCTTGTAGTGCAGAGTCCAAAACTCTGCACAGTACTCAATGTTTGGCCTCCCAAGTGATGCATATAAGGAGAAAATCACCCTCCAGGTCCTGTTTGTTACAGTGTTTCTGACACAGGCCAGGATGCTGTTGGCCTTCTTGGCCACCTGGACACACTGCAGGCTCATCTTCAGCCAGCTGTTGATCAAGACCCCCAGGTCCTTCTGTGCTGGGCAGCTTTCCAGTCACTCTGCCCCGGGGCCTGTAGCATTGTGTGTGTGAGGCTGTTGGGATCCAGATGCAGAATCTGATTCTCAGCCTTGTTGCATCTCATATAACTGGCATCAGCCTGTTGATCCAGACAGTCCAGATCACTCTATAGAGCCTTCCTACCCAATACTTCCTCCTAGCTCAGTGTCATCTGCAAACTTAGTGAGGGTGCACATCATCCCCCTTGTCTGTATCATTAATAAAGATATTTGTAATGGTTTAGCACAAGAGCTAACCTGCCTGCTCCCCCAACACAAAAGTGAGGGGAACAGTAACACACACAACTCAAGGTTGAGACAAAGAGATAAAAGTTTAGAATAACATAAGATATTTTAATCACAATGCATAATTACCTTAGCTAGTGATCTAATTAATCTAATAATACAATGCATGATTACCTTAGGTTAACCTATTTGCAGAAGAAGCACAGTGAAATATAGGGGCAGGGGGGGAACAGCATAAAAGAGAATACCAAAACCAGCAGCTACCCCACATCCACCTGTCTCACCACCATCCCTGTGGAAAAGTGCAACACCCATGAACCCAGAACCTAGAAAGACCTACTAGAATAAGAAGTCTCCCATGCTGCAATCTGGGTTTTAAGATTCATAATACTTTGCTCCAAGGAGCACTTTCATTTTTTAAGCTAGCGTGACTGCAGCTTGGTGTGAATAACAGCAGCAGCCTCAACATAATCCATGACAATACTAAACAAGACTGGCCTCAATGCAAAGTCCTGGCGAACAACACTTTGAACCAGCCATCCACTTTGGGCACGACCATGCAGCCAGTTTTTACCCACTGGAGTGTCATGAGCAGACGGTTTCTCCAGGAGGATGCTGTGGGTGACAGTGTCAAATTGCTACAGAGGAGTTTTTTCCGCCTACTGAATCTTTAAATTGTTGCCATAACCACAGTGGTAAAAACAAAGTAAATTTATATCTAGTTGTCTGATGGAAAGAATCAGGTAGGGGGAGGTAGCTGCATGTTAAGAGTGGAGCTCTTATCTAACATGGAGTCTCAACTGAAAATTACTAACTTGTTGAAACAGAAAAGCACAGCACTGCAGTACTTACATATTAAAGTATTTTCACAACAAGTTAACCATAACTGAAGCTAAAGATTCTCAAAAAGCACTGTGGACAACTGTATTTGACATGTGCCAAGGACCTCTTTGTGTGGTCCTGAAATCATCTGAATGCTAATAAAGGTCCTAAAAGAAGTGACAGTATCTAATGACTTTTTCTCTGGAAGTGCATTTGATGCTGGCAGGAAGACACAGAAAGCTTAATCATAAGAAACTAGAATTAATAAAATGTGAATAGAAGATACAACATTTCACTTGGTGGATGGCTACATTTTAACTTTATGTGTAGCATGAGCAAAATAAAACTTCTATCACAGCCTTGACAGAGTGTATTTCTTAGTGTAGTGATCTAATGGAGAAGGCACTTAAATTATACGTTTCCACAAGCACAAGTTAGTACAGCTTAATTGCCTGTCGGTTACATTCGCAGTGACTGAATGTGCACTGGCCCGAGCCCATGGCAATCATGCAGTCAAGCAAGCAGCTTAACTAATTTTACTTTGCATTTGCATAAGCTAGGAGTATGCTTGGAGCAGTCAGTCACTACCTTGTAATTGAAAGCCAGTGTATTGTTACTCTATCTGGCAGTCAAAGAAGCAAACGAAATCAAAATGGGAACCTGAACAACTACGGACTCTCACCAGTGGATCTGAGGAAAGAAAAAGGTAATTTTTTTTTCCCCATTTATTAAAGTTTTCCTTTTTTTGGCTGGCAAATTACTATAGTATTGTTATATTTGATTAAATTTTGTCAATCTACAAGTCACACAAGATTAGCCACTAAAAAGACTAACTCCTACTTGAATGAAAAGATTCAGGAAAGGAATTGATTTGCAAACTCCAGCTTGTTTTTAATTACAGACTTCCCCCTGTTGTATCAAGACTAAAAGCTGAAGTTCTGCCTACCTTGTGTTTTCTCTAAACTTAGTGGTATTTTAAACAAAATTTTCATTTGTAGTAAAAATATGATTTTTTTTTTTTCCACAGATTTGGACTGTATTTATAGAAATCATTCAGATTCACAGATTTTTTTTCTTAATGGTCAGTTATGGTGTGGTTGATTTTGCTTCCAACTATTTCCATCAGCTGCAGGTCTTTCTTGTAATCTACTGTTGTGCCTTTGTTTTCAAGAGCTACATTTCTTATCTGTCAGCTTAGATGGATGAATTGAGCTTACATGGATATTTTACACCTTTTCATTTAAGACAATTTTCTCACCAGGAAGAAGTGATAAAAATTGAAGTAGACAGATCACAAAAATGTTCTGTACGAATTACAAAAGGTCACTCTTGTACAACTGGCCTGCATGGACCCAAAGAGGTCATTGGGGTTGCTTGTGAATGGAAAAGTCAATGTGGGCTGTAGGGCTGGGGCATAAGTATCTGTTTATTTTACCTAGGAAAAGGATTTGAAATATTCCTGAGAGGGCTTTCAGGCTCTACCCAAATGAATGTGTTCCATCCAGAAGATGGGTAATACTGATAATATACAGATGTTGTTTATTTGTAGAAAATCATTTCTTAGATTTTAGAACTATCAAGGGTATACTAAGGAAAAAAAGCTTTTCCAGTGTGGTGCAGCCTACCCTTGTTAACAAAACATTTGGCTCTTTCCATAAACCATGATCTCAGCAAGTGGCTATTGGAAATACACACAGTCTGAAGTGGGTAGAACCATGCAGAATTGCTTTAATTGTAGGGCTCAGAGATTATAGGAAAGGGCATCTCTGGAAACTGCTTGGTAGCCATAAAAGCTGCATAACATTTAAGAGAACTTCCAATGATTGATGGGTTAGATCTTCAGCTGCTGTCTATGTGTTGCTCATAGCAGTGTAGAAGGTTACATGAAAAACACATTCAGACTAACATCCTGTCTCCAGGAGGGGCCACAAGTCTGAGAAGGGGCATAAGAACAAGGAAAACAAGATATTTCACTGAAATGCATTCTCACCTTCACGTCATTTTCAGAAAAAACTAGATTAATTTGCCTGAGATCAATACAGTTTGGTGTTGGGTTCAACTTGCTTTTCTTTTGTTTTTATTTGTTAATATTTATTGATTTTATTTATTTATTTGTTTTTTTTAAATCTCTGGGCTTGTCCAGCTCCCCCATGTTACTGTGTAAAGTTTTATGTTTTGCATCCTGTGTCAAGCAGTTCCCAAACTGAAGACTAGTAATTGTGGCCTTTGTATCCTGCCTACCTCCCTTAGCCTAGAGACAGGAGCAAGGGCAGTCATGGCAGTTTACCACTCTTGTTAAGAAAGCACTAAGACTTGCAGCTTATTCAGCTTTTGCACTGGTAAGTGCTGCCCTGTCTCTCTTCCTGAGGAGTAGCCAGGGTCAATTCCCAGGTCTCCTACAGGCTGCCTCTGCACTCTCTTGGGCTCTCTTGACCTTATCTGCAAAACCAAGTGTTGAAAGTGCTGGCAGTTTAATCTCCTTACGCTTAATTTCCACATTGCAATAACAGTTTACTTCCCTTACCATTCACCTATCTTGTAAAGATAGGCAGAATGGTTTGTCTGGCAAAGGGCCGGTTTTTCCCTTGGTATTGATAGTCCTTCAGATCCAGAGCATGCACAAAGAACTATGAGACTGACTTTAAAGTTGTAACATTTAAGAAATTAAAAATGAAAAATAATTTTTTTAAACCCTTATCTTCTTTCTATTCTGTGCCTGGTTTTGAACTCTTCAGGTTTTTTGCACTGTTATGTGAATAATAGGTTTTTATTGCTATATTAGAGACTCTCACATAGCATAAAAAATGAGCTAAAGGATTTGCAGAGCACTAAAGATCTTGAAGACCATAAAGAAATTACCTATATTACTAACTTTGGTTACTTTATCTTTGCACAGTGCCTAGCAACACGAGCAACTAATTCCATGTATTATTTTCAGTCTCATGTCTCTGACTAGTGTCAGAAATACTATGATTCGGAGTGGGGAACAAAATACACTTCTGTGCCTTTCAAGTGATTTTTTTTTTTTTCTTTGTCCAGTTGTATTCAAAACCACTTTGCTTGCAAGAGTTTACCTCATAGATTGCAATACAAAATTCAAGAATATTTGTTTGGGGAATATTCCAGGTGAAGCCATCGTAAAATTGTGCTCACACTGGTGTGTCATAGTATTATCAGGATCAAAGAAAACAATTTTGGAATATGATATTCTTCAAGATAAGCATTTATGTAAGTCTTCTTTTAAGTCAAATATGAGCTTGAATTGGTTCAAAGACCTACTCAGACATCCAGTGACTTCAACAGAAACAGTATCTTCTTTCAGGTAAAATTATCCCTTTCTGAACTCAGATCAACAGAAATAGTTTTTCATTATTTAATCTTGTACTTAATAGATAAAACCTGATTGGCAAAAGAGAACTCAGGATATCACTAACTTACCTTCTACTGAAAAAAAATACCTAGAGATGGTTGTTTATCCTCCTTTTATGTCCCAGTGAATAACCTGTAACAACTCTAGTTCATTTGATGTAACTTGTTAACCACACACAAGCTACTATTTGCTGTAAAATACTCTCAATTTGGTTATTTAACCTTAGTAAGATCTGCTTAAAAAGGAAAATTTGCAACCCCATGTGCTAGTTTGAGGCAAATTGGAATATTTTAATGAGAGAAATTAGATTACAGGCTGTGAAAAGGAAACAATAGTGATGTCTACTTCACTCATAGGCTTGCTGAGATGCAAGGACAAGCAAGGACACAAACACAGATAACACAATGCAAGAGTCTCTGTCTGTCAGAGTCAGTGTCTGTGTTTTCTCCCTGGGCTTCTCTTGTGTAACCCAACTAATCATTCTGCCTCTAATTCCCCTTGTCAATCCTCCAAACTCACCTTGCAAGTAAAGCAGACTCTGGGATAAGGTAGAGGGGTGGAAAGAAGGTGGAAGGGTGGTTGGGAGTCCCTCCTGGGGATTCTGATTTCTGGGAGGGGTATTGCTTTCCTGTATTACTTTTAACTTGCATCTTTCTGTATATATTTGTAATATACATATATTGTAAATATCTGCTTGTATATTGTGCTAAGCTGTGAATGTAAAGCTTCATTTCTTAACTTCCAGATGACTGAGTCCAGTCTGGGTGATTTCATAAGGGGGGTGGTGGTGGGGGTGGTGGTGTGTAATTCCCAAATTATCACAACTTTAATATTGGCTCTTCCAAGTGGGGCTAATTAAATTTGATTCTCATAGTCATAATAATTGAAATTTCTCTCACAATGACACCAATCATTGTGCACACCCCACATGCCATGTTCAGCATTAAGGGTGCCCTACCTCCAGCCAGGAGGGGGAAAGGGAGAGTGGAGAAAACTGAATCTATTGGAATGTATTCGTTAGGGGGCCTGGCAGTACACAAGTTTGGAAATGCAGGGCTTTAGTTGACACAGGTGCTCAGTGTACTTTACTGCCATCCAATTGCAAAGGGACAGAGTCTATCACTATCTCTGGAATCACTGGTGGATCTCAAGAGTTAACTAAGTTGCAGGCTGAGATAATTTTAACTGGTAAAGAGTGGAAGAAACATACTATTGTAACTGGTCCTGATGAGCCTTGCATTCTGGGAATTGACTTTTTGAGACAAGGTTGTTTCAGAGATCCTAAGGGTCACAAATGGGCTTTTGGAATAGCATCTGTAGAGATTGAGGATGGTAAACTGAAGTTCTGTTAAACCTGAACTTTCAGATGAATCTGCAGTTGTGGGACATCATGACACAGAGGATCTGAAGCTGTCGATTGCTACTCAAACTGTTCACCACAGGCAGTACAGTAATAACTGTGACTCTTTGTTGCCCATTCATCAGCTGATTCATCAACTGGAAAGTCAGGCTGTCATCAAGAAAGCTCATTCACCTTTCAACAGTCCCACCTGGCCTGTGCATAAGGCTAATGGAGACTGGCATCTCACAGTAGACTTCTGTGCCCTCAACGAGGTGACTCCACCCATGAGCGCAGCTGTGCTGGACATGCTGGAACTCCAGTACGAGCTGGAATTGAAGGAGGCCAAATGGCATGCTACCATAGACATTGCTAATGCTTTCTTCTCTATTCCCACAGCAAAGGAGTGCAGGCCTCACTTTGAATTCACTTGGAGAGGAATCCAGTACCAGTTCAACAGTTTGCCTCAGGGGTGGAAACACAGCTCAGCAATCTGTCACTCAGTGATTCACAATGCACTGGAGAAAGGTAAAGCTCCAGAACACATACTGTTCATTGACAACATCATTGTATGGGGCCAAACTGCTGAGGAGGTCTTTGAGAAAGGTAACAAAATAATTGATATTCTGTTGCAAGCAGGTTTTGCCATAAAGAGAGACAAGGTTAAAGTACCTCTGTGGTGGTAGGCTTGATGAGGCAAACATGGGCTTATCCATGTTGGCTTGACCAGGCATGTTCCCCTGTTCCTCCTGTGCTGAGGGAGGCAACCGTGGGAGGGGAGGGTGAAAGCCCTGGTCTCACCTAATACGGTGAAGCCTGGCTAAGTGCCATTCTGCTTGGCTAATCTATGTCCAATGCCCCATTAGTCTTGGGCTGGATATTGATAAAAGGGATAAGCAGGTAGCAAGGGGCTGCTGCCACCTCACTTTGCATCCTGAATTTGCCTAGAGCTTACCAGGAACAGGCTCTAAATGCCTGCACACAATCGGCCTGCATAGCCAGCATGGCATTGTGCTGAGACTGCAAATCACAAGACACCATGCCTGCACCTGAAAGTCTTCTGCTAAGACTAGAAGCCCTGGAGATACACAGACCATCCAGAGGAGCCAGGAGACAAGGTCAGAGATTGTCTGCCTCCTTTCCCAGAAGCCTGGGAATAAACAAGTCTCAGCAGCCGACAAGACAGAGTCCCACATGCTTTGGGTGCTGTCTCATTTATACTTTGTGAGTAAATACTTAAAAGCCTCTTCTAGTATAATATTTGTGTTTGCCACCTTAAGAAGTAAGTGTTCTAGTTTTGCCTGTGCCCTGCGTGTCTAAATTTCAAAGTTGTGCATTTTTTTGAACCTGTGAATAAGTTTCTAGTGAGGTTTAATGTTAATAAATAGTTTTCATAGTTATTAACAATCATTGCCTGGATATCAAAATTAAAACAGATTATTCATTTTGCATAATCCCTCACAACCTGCCAGAGAAATTCAGTTTCTGGGAGTGCAGAGGCAGGATGGTTGCCATCACATTCCACAGGATGTGATAAAGTCTCCACCATGGCATTTCCCACAAATAGGAAGGGCACTCTATCTTTCTTGGGTGCAGTGGGATTTTGGAGACTACACATTCCTGGATTCAGTCAAATTGTCAAACCTCTGCATGATGTGACTCTTAACAAGTGTCTGCAGACCCCCTACACCATCTCCACAGAGGTACATGGACTTCTATGGCAGGAGCACCCTGTATGCAGCCAGTCCACCTCACCAGGACACTGAGGCCTACTGCTGCTTACCAGAGGAGATATTACTGAAAATTTATTGAAATAAACTTTTTTAAAAACACCTCTTCTTTTACCTTATATTGGTGATGTTTCATTTCACATAGCTCCATCTATGTTGGATTCACTGAGCACTTATTTTTTTTAACTGCCTTTGAATCCCTTTTACTAAGTATCAAAAAGGAAAAATATTCAGAAATAGCCAGCTTTGAAAACTATGCAATAAATGCAGCTGCAGCAATGAATAATGTTTGTTGGCATTCCCTGAACTTGTTGCAGATCATTCACAGGTCTCAGAAAAATGTCTGCAGAGTGCCAAGACCAGGGAATGAATTAGAGTGCTTCACGCTGGTGAAACCATTTTCTCTAAACAACATACAAAGTTTAGGAACTGTAGGAAATTTCAAACTTAACTTTTCTCCTTATCTGGATAAGAAGCAGCAAACAATTGATTATTTATAGTTTGCTAGTCTTAGAGTTTGTTTAATCATTTCTTTTAGGTCCACTGTCACTGAGCAATCCCTATGTGTATTTTAGGACTCATGCAGATTGCTATCCTTGCACTGCTTACCACAATCCCTACCTGACATCTCATTATTTTTTTCCCTGTAATTTGCATGAGATGTATCTGTGATACATCAGGATGTACTCTGTCCAATATCCAGGCATGTTGCAAAATCAGGGTTTTTTTTGTTACTGTTCAGTTTATCAAAATGACTTGAGCAACTTTCAGTGCTTGCATGTTAAACAGTTACTTAGGTGTCTGCTGGAAGGGAATAATTTTCCCCATCTGATTCTAAAGAGTGTATGGGTTTTACTTTATTTGTAATAAAATGGACATCTTCCATTATGTAAAAGAATGCTTCAGAGCAACTGGAATAATAATGTGACATGCAGCTACAGTCCAAGCAGCCAGCCAACCAGAATATGATCCTTTATCATAGTTTTGCATTGTTCTGTTAACTACATGATGCCAAAAAATAATAATAATAAAGAGAAATCCTTTGTTCCCTTTCACTAACCCAGAAGGTCACAAAACAGACAGTTCCTTCTTGATTACACTAAATAAATAAAAGTCTGATTCACAGAGGGGAAACAATCATCTGCCAACTGCCAAGCCCTATAAAGGGTAAATCTGCTTTCACTCTGTGAGCCAGATTGATGAGTCACTGAGGCTATGACTAATACCAGAAAGAATTAAAATGTACCAAATAATATAACCTCCCTTTGTACTACGGAAGGGTTACAGCAGACCCCAGTGCAACAGGTGCTCCCGAGGAACAGAGACCACCCCAGGATCTACTCTCTAGAAGCACAGGATCTCTCTGTCGCAGACACCGACATAGATTTGCTGCATTCACAGGAATAAACTCAGTGTGGGAGATGAATAATTAGGTTCTCATTTGAGAAACAAGCCACTAAGGAAATAAACAACCCTCTCTCCTCTCTTCTCCCAGCTCTCAATGAGCCATTTTCAGAACATGCTGTAACCAGAGGTTCCTGCTGAAGCCCTGGTGGTGTGCATTTGGAGAATTTTCAACAGGAAAACCTGAAGAGGCTGCTTCAGAGAAAGCCAGGGGTGTTGAGATAAAGATTAGGGTTTGAATTTGAGTATCTGTGGGAAGCATGCTCTGCAAGAGGCTG
Organism: Tricholaema leucomelas; assembly: GCA_013400475.1. Classification (NCBI taxonomy): domain Eukaryota; kingdom Metazoa; phylum Chordata; class Aves; order Piciformes; family Lybiidae; genus Tricholaema lacrymosa; species Tricholaema leucomelas. The sequence continues at coordinate 428,135 of WAAF01013988.1, forward strand.
ATGAATGCTGGGTTAAATTAAATGGTCAATCTGCATTTTTAAAATTATGTAAGAAAAATATGAATAAAAAAACCCACAGTTTGTTCATTCATTTCATTTCTTTAAATGGGTGAATTTGTTAGTCTCTTACAGTCAGTGCCAAAACTCCTGGTGATGATAACCAGGCTGGGATTTCACTAATTACATTCATCCTCTAACTATGTATTTTAGTAACTCATCAATACTATCTAATGCTCGAATATTTTGATTTTAAATACAGATTTTACTACCAAGACACATTACAACCTAATAGAAATTGTCTTCAGAGAGATAAGCAAGATTTTTGTCATGTCTATGGATTAAAGCAGTTGTCAATCCACAAATAAGCACCTGGCAGGTACTACCTGGCATCTGGGACCCTCTGCAGCAAAACATAGCTCCTAAAATGGGGGGTTCGTTATTAAAAATAACAACTGTAAAATCACCAAAGATTAGTTTAATTCTCCAGTTAGATGATTGGAAATAATTTTGGTGAGGGTGTCCCAATCAAAGAAAGAAAGAGGGAGAAAAAGAAAGATAATGACTCTGCACCCAAATACCTCATTATGAACAGAGAAAAAAGTGAATCCTTGCAGACCTTTTTCAACTCTACGTGGATGTAAAAATCAGAACAGCTTTGACTTGTTTCAGTGTGAAACAGTTACAACTTCTACTTAAAACTGGATAGAGAAGCTTCTTCTGTGTTCCATAACACACTGTTACTGAAGACCATAACCTTTGGAGAGTAAGGTTACCAGAGCTGAACTGGAAAATAGTATCCTATTTTTTCACAGAATTTCAGGGTTTTTTTGTTTTGTTTAAAATTCTATGAATTACTAATTTTCCTGATCAAAGTTTACTGTGATTCAGATACTTTAAATTATTTTATTGCCATTAAATTGGGCAATTCAGTCTTTTCACAATAAAACATTATTTGCACCACTCCATAAATCTGCTAAATTTGGCTTGAGTCACCTTTCCAGAGAACCTAGAAACTCCATCTGAAAACTACTTCATATATGTTTAATATTTTTATTTGTAGTAGAACGGAAAACTGTGAGGATACTTTTTTATTGGAATACAACCTTTTGCATTCAACTACTGTCACAATAATGACAATTGCATATGTAATAAAATATAAAGAAATACATAAAGAAGCAAAGTAAGGTATTTGACCTATAAAGTAGCAAACAGATAGAGGAAGTTCAGATACCAAAAACCATCTGTCCTCCTGGCATTAGCTTGGATATAAATTCCTACTTTTTTTTTTTTTCTTTTTTCCTGGTGATTCCATCAGAACAAATTAGTTTATGCCCCTTGGGAGAGCAGGGTTATAAACTGCAGTCATATCACTGTCTATAAAACCTCTGAATAATACATGTGATTTGTGACTCATATGGCAAGAATCTCAATTCAGTGTGTCTGTCAGCAGTACTGTGTTCACTTTTTTTAAAAAAATAAATGAATGAAATTATACTAATCAGTCATCTAACAGTTACAAAACATTCAAAAAGAGAAAAATATACATATACACAAACCTGTACTAACAAAGGAGGGAAGTCAGCGAACTCAGACTGTGCATCTGTTTGAAAGTTCTTACTTAAACTCAATCACTTAGCTGATTTTTCTGCATCTCAATTTTCCAGTTACCATAAGATCATTAGAATTCTTTACTTTGGAAAAACATTATGATGACAAACTCATAATTATTTGAGAGGTTTACATATAAAATGGTGAAGGGAGTCATAAAAATAAATAGACCAGTAGAAGTTATTCACTGGATAAAATAAAATTAAATTACTTTCAAATGTCATCTTCTTGGCTGTATATAGAGACCTATGGCATGGGAAATAAACCATGGATTTACTGCAGAGGAGCTGACCAGAAGAGAAAAAAATGAAGTCTTGTGGTTTCCATTATTCTGTTCTTTCTAGATTTCAATTTATTGGACTCTATTTTTCCATGTTTCTTTGGAAATTTCAGAAATGTTTCCACCTCATGCTCTCCCTCCCAAATGAAATGTCTGGACACAAGTGTGGGCTTGAGCTGTTCAGGAGATCTTGATGACAGAGCAGGCTGGAGCATGACAAGACTGTGAGGCTTTGAAGGACTGGGGCTATGCCCCAAACTCAGTCGATGAAGCAGCTCGGGCAGAGGGATATGTTTGCAGAAATAAGATGACAGACACATAGAGGAGTCTGATTCGAACTATTTGAACTAATCTCAACAGGAGTCATGATATGACCTAGAACTGTGAGGAGACTGAATGCAAAATGCCAGTGATTGAGAAAGTTGTCCAGTCTTATAGTTCTGTGTGAACTATGACATACTTCTATGTTATTGAGAACATGGAGTAAAGAAGAAATTTTCGAAATTTTTAGGCTACTATTTGTTTCAGTACCGTAAGACTCTAAAGAAGGTTCAATGTAAATCTGGATAACACATAAAGCTGGAGGGCTTCGAGCTGCATGCATGAGTTTGGCATCTGATAACTACAGGGTTTCTGTTGTTGAGAGACTCCCAACTTCTGCCAAGAAGCAAGCAGAAAGTAATACATGAAACCACAGTTTAAACAAAAGGAATAGGAAAGCACTGTGGATCAAGTGAAGCTGAAGAGTAAGCCTTAGTTTTGAGGCCCAAAGACAGAAGCCTGAAGGTTAATACAAGGGTAATTGTTTCTTTCCAGCAACCTTAAAGAATGTTACAGCACTGTAAATTACATCTTTGTGTTTGAGATAAAGCAAGGCTCCAGAAACCTGAATAAAACAGGTTGATCATAGAGGAGAGTTTGGAGTAACATTCACAATAGAAGTGGTAACAGTATAAAATACACTGCTAGCAGTGAAAAGATTGCTTGGTGGTGCACGGATTTCTCCAGACCAAAAAAGGTTGTAAAGGTGATGAGCTTTTATTGTTCTTCAAGCCTTATGCAGTGCTGGTGTAGAGACTTTGAGGACTACCTTCAAGATGTAGTCTTTGACACAGGGCAAGGTTCACAGAGGCAGCACTACTACTGCTATTGTGAATGCAGCTCAAGTCAATCCGCAAAGTGCTGTCTTAGCACTGTGTGATTATTTCCCACAAAGTTATCAGCTCTCCCTACAGTCTGGCCTCACTTAGCCAGCTATTGGTGCTTTCATTTCTCATTTGCTTTTGAGCAGTATGTCAACTCATGCTGGTTCTTTCAGGATGCTTGGCAAAAGAAAATATGACAGAATGGGGAAAATACAGTATGTCATACCAGACTCCTGGCTTGAGAAAATGAAAGGGAAACAGGGCAACTTTAGTTTTCTGAATATGCTCTGAATCACAAAACTGTGAAATTGCAATGCAATTGAAAAGTAACAAAATAAATATTTGTCACATCTTAGCTGAAGATTTGCATCCTTAAGGTGTTCTTTAAAAAGTTAACTGCAAAGAATGTTTCATGAGAAAACCAGCTTTTACAAATGAATTGAAAGACCTAAAGATCAGCATGATGCCAAACTGAACCGAAGTACTGATTTATGCAACCGTCATATGTGAGTAACTTCTTTACAGTAACAGTAATGGGATGAGAGTTGGAGCATTTGGGGTAAGAATAGAACTGTAGATGTAGGTGAAGCTGGTGGAAAAGAGTACAGAAAATTCAGAGGAACGTCTTTGCATGAAGAAACAACAAACATATCTCATTTGAAAGGACACTACCAAAGACCTAATGCTGAAAAAGCAAAGAGACCTGACCACATGTAAAAAAAAATAGCAGAGGCTTATGTGTTAAAATTACTAATTCCAATATTGTTGTGTTGTATGGCAGGAAAAGAGAAAGATTAATAAGTTTCAGATTAGTGCCCGACACAGAAAGATAAAAGAACTCATAAAGCAAACAGAATAGCAACAGCATATATGAAGCACTCCAATTTGCCTTGAACAATAAGCAAGAGAAGAGAAAATGTAGCTAATTAAAGGCAACTTTGAATGATAATACAATATCAATTGTTAATAGAATAAGATAAGGTTATATATTACTGCTGCTTTTGCTGCTTATTATTGGGCTGCCAAGCAATTTTTTTTCTACTTGGCATTATTTTTTCTGTAGATTTGATACCTAACATAGTTTTCAAACATATGTATCCGCTACAGATTAAAGAGGCACAGAAAAAAGAGCTACTTTACCTATCAAAAATACTCCTTTTTTAAAACTTTCTGAACACATCGATCAGATCCTGAGCATATTTCTGCTTTTAACTCTGAGAAGCATCTGTCAGAATGAAAAGTTCTCAGCAAGTACAAACCACTATTGAAGGAGGAAACTTGATATAACGTTCTGCAAGGCAAGCATCAACATCAACTGCTGGAGCCACATATGTTCAAAAATTATGTCAGTAGAAACAGCTAGGATCAGAAAGGCAAATAAATAATAAGAGTGTGACATAGTGGAAAAAGTCAGAGGAGGCTTCTTTTAGAGCAACTGCTCATTGTCAAAAGAGAAAACTGCCCCCTGTTGTCCCTTACTGGTATCAGGATAACAGGATTTTTCATACATTCTTTGCAACCAAACTGTATTTCCATTGGGAAGTACCTGACATTCGAAAGATGAGAACCAAAGCCAAGAACCCAGCAAGATCTATAAATGTGTGTCAGCTTCGGAGAAATATAATTTATTGTTCCAAATGTACAAAACATTGTATAAACATGAGAAGACCATCTAGGTGTAATTTATTTACTACAAGGTGAAGGAATATCTTTATGTGTTCAGCATGATGTGCTCAATTTTAACTGCATTGTGCCAATCTTCAAGACTAATGTACAGTTTATAAATTCTGTTACAAGGGCTAAAGCTCTACTCACTATAAAATGTATTCCTGTACCAAAATCAAGGAAATCATCTAGAAGTCCTCATGAATGGGAATTACGTTTCAACAATTTTGTTCCATTTGCCTAAGCCATTGGCATGTGTGTGCAACTGCTCCCAAATAGCAGAGGATGTGAACCTGAAATAATTATTAATTTACCATCTCTTCAGCATAAGGAATAAAGACTTCTGTGTTTTAGCTGAAAAAGCCATGGGTTTATTTGCAGATCTTAACCAAGATAAAATCATACAGGCTTGTCTGAAAGTAAGTGCTCTCTTTGCAGAGGAGAACAACAAATAGCCAAAGATGGACTATATATGAAATATCACAGCCTTCACTCTGCTCTGAAGAGTGTTCTGAGGGATAGACTTTGTCACAAGTGCTTCACAGAGATCCTGCCCAGCTGAAAAATTACACTAAGAGTCTTTTACCACTCTTTGAAGACCTTTGTTCTTTATGTGCTTTATTCCAATTTGCTCTAAATGGGGAAAGGAAAGGAAAGGAAAGGAAAGGAAAGGAAAGGAAAGGAAAGG
>WAAF01013988.1:433537-468670 GCA_013400475.1 Tricholaema leucomelas
GAAGGGAAGGGAAGGGAAGGGAAGGGAAGGGGAAAGGAGAGAGGAGAGGCCCACAAGCAAACAAAACAGCCATGTACAGGCAGTTTAAGGTAAAAAGTCATATCCCCATCCCTACATATTGTGTGGGGAAGGGCAGACTGAGGGGCTGATCAATAGGAGGCAATACAGACAGTGGAAGTAAATATTCTGCCAGGGAAGGACATTGTAATGTGTGAATCCCAGCAATAATTTTATTTCTTTCCCTTTGCCCTCAAGTTTTTAGTGGATAGAGACTTATCCCCAGTCTCACCGTGTGTTTACCCAAGTCAGTTCTGTTTCAGAAAAACAGAGACTCAAACCTTAACGAATAAGCATACAGAAGGAAAACATAACGGCTGAGACTACAATGAAAACTTATTCAACGATAAGAAATAAAACAGAGCACCTGAGCTCAAGTGCTTTGCCATTTGTTGCAAAACTGAAGTCCAAGTGTTTTTCCTACTAGTTCATTGGTAGCCTTCACTAACCACTCCTACAGTTTGACCCAGATGATGAGCATGAGTCAGATGCCCAAAGGGCAGGAATGTGAGCTGCATGGAGTAGCTGAGCACTAATCAATGTGTCTTTGTAACTGGGACTGAACTGAAACCAGAGAGAAAAGAAAAGTTGCTCACCTAACATCGTCTTCCCGTTTCATGTAATTTAAACATCCCTATGGGAAAAGTTCCACCTGTAAGTCAGCAGAACTCTTTAACCACAATTCACCAGAAAAGTACACATGCAGATGAGAGAAAACACCAGGTTCATCAATGCATATAATAAGAATGATGGTGGGAATACATGGATGGAGAGCAGAACTGGGAACAGAAGAATGATTCTATTCTAATAAACTCATGAGTTGTGAGATGGCCTTAAAATTTGCAAGAACCCAAGCTGCTGGTGATCAGACTACATTGCAAGCTGTCTCCTCCTGCTCTCTGGTGAGTGGTGGGACGTTCATAAAGAAAATTCCTTTCAGTTCTGTCCCAACTCTCAGAAAGTGAGCTTAAAGCTGGTAATCTGCATTCCCTGCATTTATCTCTGGTAATAGTTATTTGGCACATAATCCTCAGTGAGAACCGGTTGCTGCAGTTTCACTGTTGCCACTTCGAATCACAGAACCACGGAATTTTTTCCAGTCGGAAAAGACCTCTAAAATCATTGAATCCAACCACCAACCTCACAACATTATGGCCATTAAACTGTGTCCTGAAGTGTCTACACATTTTTTTGACACCTCCAGGGACAGCAACTCCACCACCCTCCTGAGCAGCCTGTTTCAATGTCTGATTACTCTTCAGTAAAGTTTTTTTTTTCCTAATATCCAGTCCAAACCTACCCTGGCACAACTTGAAGTCATCTCTTCTAGTCCCATCACTTATGCTAGAGAGACAAGACTAACACTCACCTCACTACAACCTTCTTTCAGGTATTTGCAGCAGCACTGTATATAGCACACATTTACAAGGTGCCAGTATGTCAAGATTTTTAATTGTCACCCCAGAAGGAGTTTCAGTAGAGTTATAAAATGGAAGTTAATCTCAAGGGAGAGGCATTAATAGATGTTTTTTAGGAAACAATGCATTCTTCTCCCTAGGTACCATAGCATACTATGACATCTACTAGACTACTACATAATACTATATGTATTCAAATTATAGTGCACTTTATGGGAGAGAAAAACAATTAAAAGGGACAGGTAGTAACTGCAGCAACTGAATAAATAGATCTCTAATTGCAGGTATCAGGAAAAAAATCAAGGGCCAACATATCCTAGCACTTAATGATAGGCATCCTGTGTACTTTAGAAACTACTCTGTTTATTTCTATTTTTCCTCACTCCAATGGTCTCGTTTTCCCTGAATAATTTTCATTTCCCCATATCTGCTCAGCCCTATGCAGCAACGTTTTCTATCAGCACTACTGTGTGTTGTTAAACGCACACAGTGTTATGTCTGTTCTCTTAAAACAATTACAAGAAGAGATTATCACATTGCTTTTTAAACTTTTTGACTTGTTTTCATTTGACAGAGAAACAGAATTACTCTTTACTGTTATTATCTTTAGGAAATTGTAGCTGATGATTTTCCCTGTGCTCTCTCCTCTTTTTCTGTTCCACTTACCCTTCCCATCACATAAGAGTGAATGACTATTACATGATCACATTTTTTTGCATTTTCATATCCCTGACTTACTCCAACTGTATTGCAGTTGCACCACAAACTTTGCATCAGTTTCCCAGGTGGATTTCCTTGGAGCTCACACACAGCAGAACATTTACAATCAGTATTCCAATTTCCTTGGCAGTCTTGACTTGCAGCACTTTCTAAGCAGAAAGGCACCTCACACATCTCCTATTTGTCTCAGTGCCATCATCACCTTCCCCAGTCCATCTAGGATAGGGGTACATGGCCCTGCAGGCTGAGACTTCACTTAAATAAAAGAAGCACCTTCTGTCCTCCCACATCCAGATTTATCCCACAGTAATTCACATGCCTCTCTGGAAAGTCTTTCCACTTCCTGGCCCAGTCCCTGTGGACAGGCCTCTTCCTTCCACAGGGCATGGTTTCCCGGGCTCTAAATATCATGTTATGGGGGTCAGGACAAAAGACACCTTCTGAACAGAACACTCTCTGACTGAAGCTTCCCTGTACATAGTGTGGTGCCTTCCTGGATACGTATTACCAACACCTGAGAAAAGCACTCAGCTCCTACTCCCAAATGGTGCTGGTGATGCGTTTCCCATCCAAGTCTCATCTTGAGCATGTTGGGTGGGGATGGGGAGGCCAAAGGACTGCCTCTGGCCTAAGTAGCCAATGCATTCTGGTCACACCAAAGGAAACTCTATGTTTCTACTTTCCTCCCAAAGGGAATTGTCTTTTCTAGTTTTCTAAGCCTGTGAAAGAGCAAAGCCTGCAACATTTTCATGTTTCAATCAATTGTTAAATCCCCTCCCCTTTCTGACCACACTCAAGTAGAAAGAAACAAGAAGGATATTAACAACCTTTTTTTTAACTAAACATCAAATTTTCCTCGTGTCAAAATGAAAAATAATCTATGTAACTTCAGAGGTTTTAAGACCTTTCTGTCAGAAAATGTCTTTTTCTTGCATTAGCTAATTTAAGAGATCCTTTAAATAATCCTCCAGAGATGCCAGTTCCCTTTTAGTAGAGTTCATCTGTCTTTTATGGCTTTGCTGTCATGAAAGATTAATAACTGCAAAGGTCAAGGGCCATTATGATCATTTAATCTGACTTGCACAGCACAGGCCAGCAAATTTTACCCAGCAATTCTCACACCAAATCCCATTAATTGCAGATAAAACATCATATGTCTTTTAGCAAGAGTTAAAGGAAACAAATGATGAGAAGTCTACCCCAGAAATTTGAAAACTGTTCAGTAGTGTATTTATCTTGACCTTTTATGATTTTTGTCTAGAGCTGATTGGGATCTTTTTCAGTTAAGTATCTTACACTGAAGAAATGTAGGTATTATCAAAGGAGTGTAGTCCTTGAGCTTTATCTTACTGTTTTACTTACTGAAAAGAAAGACAAATAAAGAGGTAATATGTCCTTCAATGCATCAGACTTATTGTTCTGATTTGCTTTGTGGATGTTCCTCTTTCCCTGACTATCAAGATAATTGGGAAACTAGCCTTCTAACGTTAAATGTGTAAAGCTAGGCAGCGACAGTATCTCTCATGACACCTCAGCCAGACCACACATTGTCAGACAAAACCCATCCTCATTAGGTAGATAAGCACAAATACTAGCAAAACCATATCATTTCTCTCAGTCCTGTGGTCCTACTTATAAGTACCATAAAGCCCATTTGTGTCTCCTAGATTTGGAGATAAGGCTTTGGCATCAAGGAACACATCCGCTGCTTTCAAACAGGCCACTGACGATGGATCATCAGGCAGAAGGTTATAGGCTCATAGGAACAAACTGTTAACTTTCTGGAGAAGCATTTGAGAGCAATTAAGTCGACAGATAGGTGACAAGGCCTTGGTGATGTACAGCCTGAACTACACAGATTAGTCTGACCCAGTAAAACAATGTAACGGACAGACACTGAAGTGATGACAGTAGGGTTGTGGTTTTGGATTGTTTTACATCCGTTCCCAACAGATTATCTTTCCCACAGATTGAAATTTAGGTTACAGTGGCATTAATTTATCTGAGCAGCTCTGACAGAGTTTTCTAATAACTGATTTCTTTCCTGCCTATAGTATAATCTTCTAGATAGAGAAGGCAAAAAGACTTTAAAAGAACTCTATTCCAACAAAAACTGTAGTTTCTGTAAGATGGCATTTTAAAAAAATTATGCAGTATGCATCAAATATTTTTTTTAAAGGAAAACTTTCAGATTAGCCTAATTTCCTTTTCTGAAATAGAATACTTGGTTTGCATAGTTTGAAGTCTTTTTGTTTCATAAATAATTTCTTATACTGATCTATTTTTTTAAAATTAAAACCAGTATGTTAAGAAGCTTTGATCCAAAATATTCTTTTACTGATTATTTTAATATTTTTTATCTTAGGCAGCAATGTCAAATGTCACAATACCACAGTCCTCTGCAAATCTTAATTACTGACCTCATTATGACTACCTTTATCTATTTGCAACAGAAATTTGAATGGCACAAATCTCACTACCATCCGTCTCACTTACATCCATTTTATGTGAGTTCAGAAGCAAAGGCCGAAAATTAGAAAATTCACATTTAAGAATACCAACATAAAACAATTTTAAACCATTTTTTTTTTCCCTTGACATTTTATGCAATATTTTTCTTCTTTCTGGAGTAGTAAAACATCCAGGAACTAAAGATTCTGTGAAGTGCTGTGAAAACATGATAAGTGGAAGCATCATGCCAAAAGCATTCACATCTGAAACACACAGAGAGCAATCAGATCACAAATTATGCCAGTGAGAACAAGAGAGTGATCAGAATTTAGCCAATAAATGTACTCTGGTTACAGCTACAAAGATTCCAGGCTTGTTTGTCCTTTCAATTGCATTGGTTGCTCTCAAGTTACTATGAATGGGAATATTCCTGTGCAAGATAAGTGTAAGTAGCCAAAAAAAATATAGTCATTGTTCTTTAAGCTGGAAGATAGAAAGTGATTCTTGCAGATGTTCAGCAGTGATGATCAAAACTGACCACTAAAATGAGTTCTCTGACATTCTGAAATTAGGAAAGACCTCTCATTTAGCAGCGGATTTTCCTTTCTGCATCTGATGTTCCTAACAGCTATTATGCTGGCACATCATTCTCACAGACTATTGTCAAATTTGAACAGCAGTTACAAATCCAAGAATTTTCAAGAACTTGCATTTTGGAAGTTCATTTTTATTTTTCCTTCTGTAGAATGAACTCTGTGAATTTTTTTTACTGTGTCCATTATCTCAACTTTTTAGCACCCTATTTGCAAACAGTAAATGGTTGAAGTACATGCCTCATTCTAAAAAACTTGCAGTTCTTGTATGTGTGCTAAGAGACCCTGAGTCTGTGATATTTTGATGACAAAGCAAAAGTCTACTTATTTGTGAATACACTTACTGAAAAAACAGTTTTTGCCTGACCCAGAGTGACACATCTTCTGATTCTTTAAATATCAACTGGACAGTTATTTCATTTCAGAAACACCATTGCTTCACAGTGCTTCAACATGGGGGCCTGGAGCTGGTTTAGCAATGATCTTCACATTATGATAAGACTCCAGCACCCACTCTGAACATTGCATTTCATGAATGCACAATGTTTTGCTCAAATAGTGCCTGAGTAGCCCTTGTATAAGCCTCCTGGGCACAGCTAGAACAGGAGAATAGCAGCAAAGCCTGATACTGCCACCACTCTCGTTTATTCAGTTTGAATGTGGAGGCTTCTCATTCTGATTACCCACAAATCTGGCACCCTGGCTTTCTGACCTAATCCAACCTCTTGAAGCAGCAGGGCAAAAGTGCTGTTGAAAGATATGGTTTACCCTTGGAAATCACTGCTCCTGTCAGTAACACAATTACAACTGATTTTCACAAAACAAAACTAAGTGTTTAACTTGCATATCTTCCCAGATTGCCCCAATTATTGGATTGGTAAGTGCTCCTTACTGCATTTCTAATGTCCAGATACATATTACTTGTGTCAGATACCACATTTTTAAGTGCAATGGCAACAGATTATAGTCGAATCATCATTTTCCCAGCTTTCTTTCTACAATACAAGAAGGACATGGAACTGCTGGAGCGGGTCCAAAGGAGAGCCACGAAGATGATCAGAGGGCTGGAGCACCTCTGCTATGAGGACAGGCTGAGAGAGTTGGGGCTCTTCAGCCTGGAGAGGAGAAGGCTTCGAGGAGACCTTATAGTGGCCTTCCAGTATTTGAAGGGAGCCTACAGGAAAGCTGGGGAGGGACTATTTACACGGTCTAGTAATGTTAGGACGAGGGGGAATGGGTTTAAGCTGGAAGAGGGGAAATTTAGACTGGATGTTAGGAGGAAGTTCTTTACAGTGGGGGTGGTAAGGCACTGGAATGGGTTGCCCAGGGAGGTTGTGGATGCTTCCTCCCTGGAGGTGTTTAAGGTCAGGCTGGATGAGGCCTTGGGCGAGCTGCTCTAGTGGGAGGTGTCCCTGCCTGTGGCAGGGGGTTGGAGCTGGATGATCCTTGAGGTCCCTTCCAACCTAAACCATTCTATGATTCTATGATTCTATGATAATAGTTAATTTAACCCATGCATGGGATTTGTCCTTGTACTGCTGCATAATAGGGTGCTAAACAGCACATCTGACTTAAAGTCACTGATGCATCTCTGTGCTTTGACATGGATTGTTTCTGCTTAAGATTACATGACATCCTCATCACAATTACTTATACAAATACAATTTGAAAATTATTTCCCTCATTGTAGTTGACTTTCAACACCTTTTCAGATCTGCAGAACCACTTGAGACTGGCTTGTTAAATACCTACACATAGAATAACAAGGCTCCATGATACATTCAAATTGAGAGCCTTGGCTGAATCACAGAAATAACCTTTTCAAACACTGAATAAAGATATCCATAAGGAGAAAGGCTGTGCTTCTCCTTAAGCCTCTCTGGATATCCTGTTACATTTCTTTTTCAGTGAGCAATCACATTTATTTCTCAGGGCCCTATGTTTCAGTAACACTACCAAGCATAGCCTGTGTAGGAGCAGCCTTATGTAGCAGTTGGCTATCTGTTTCACATGCTCCTTCAAAGAGGCTGGATATCTTTAAGTGGCATGGGCAAAGCTAAATTGGCATCCCTTAAACTCTTTTTCTGTCCTGAAAGGCAGGAGGCTGCAGAGAACCTATGTGGGAGCTGGCTGAGCAGGACTTCTTTGGCTTACTTAGGGAGTGACCATGCCATACCATGCTTCAATACGTGGTATATCTGACAGCCAGGCAGTTTGCTCAGCTGATCTCAGTATCCTAAAGAAAGTATTTAATTTGTTTTGCCCTATTCCAAGTTTTCAATCCATGTTAATTTGTTCTGCCTATTCAAAGTTTTCAATCCATGATGACACAGGTTCCAAGCGATACAGTAAATTACTTAAATAACAATCTTTCACATCTTCTGTGACTTAGATTTTCTAAAACTGAAAAAGCTGGAAGCAGCAGGAAGATCAGAGTCTCAAATATGACACAGAAGGTTCCTCATAACAGGTTGGTTCAGTACCATACAAAATCACTTATTTTCTGTTTTTCTCCCCTGAGAAAAATGCTAACCTTGAAAAAAACAGTGTGTGTTTTTGTGGGACATAGGCATAGACATCTTACTGAAAGACATTCTCAGGTACTGAGAGGCCAAAAAAAATAAGAGCCAAAAGAACAAGGACAGAAAAGTTTGGTTTTGTTTAAAATAAAAATCAGGATACCCAATTTAAAGAAATTACCACACAAAGTGATGGATTAACAGTCTGTTCACATGTGCAGTCAAGACTGAATGTCTTTTAAAAATATACGCTTTGACTAAAGGTGAACTCTCGGATTAGTTACAAAATAACAAGATTAAATACTTTGGCCTGTGTTAGAGAGGACAGACAGGGTAATCTAAGGATTTATTCTGTCCCTAAAACGCCTTCTGGGTTGTTGTTGTTGGGTTTTTCTACTCATTTGTTTGGTTTGGTTTTGGCAATTTTTTTTTAATGTGCTCAGTCTTTTATATTAATATTTTGCATTTTAAAACAAAAAACATGCTTATAAAAAAATCTGTGTACCAGCCATCACTTATAAACAACAGTGCCACAGGCTATGATGCTACAGGCATCAGAAGAGATGGGGAGATGCTTGGTGCAACCAAATTCCATTCATTGTACCCCAAGCATGGGTTTATATACTTTTCATCAGAGAGGCTACAAAAGAAGGTTACAAATCATATTAGACTCTAATTGGTTACATATAGTTGCATTAAGGATTACGTTAGGATTACACACTAATTGCTAGGATACATTAATTACTTATTTCATATCTCCTAACAAGACACACAATAACTTTTCTTAACAAAGCATATATTTATCTAGTCCTTTAGCAGAATATATCTTCTTATTCCTAAGGAGACAATTATAGTGTCTAGGTAAGAGAGAGAGGTACCAAGCTGTACCGAGCTATAAAACCATAAAACAATAAGGTAAGACTTGAGGCCTCTTGTTTTACACATTCCATGTTCCTTTAAGAGGCACTTTGACCCTACACTTTCACCCAGCTCACTGTCCTGCTTTCAAGCCCATGGTTTATGCTTCAGTGTACCATAATCAGACAATTCTGTAGAATCACTACATTTAATATTACTATTCCCAACACAACAGTACACAATAAATACATAAAAAGCCTCATTTAAACATGAACAAGTAAAATTCTAAACAAATGCATCATCTCTTGATTTTATGAGTAGAATTTTTTGCATGCTTCATACTTGCGGCTCTTAGGATTGGTAATACCATAAATATATGTCATATAAACATGTTTTTCTCATCTTCTGAGTCACAGAGCTTTCCTTTACTGACTGACTTTTGCTTGCTGTGGCAATTATCTCTTCTCATCTGATTTCTGCATGTTGCAATTTCACGTTTGTTGCAGTTTCAACTATTGCCTTGTTGGAGGAAGCAGGAGTAGCAGTGCACAGTAGTACTTCATTCTCCACCAGAGCTTGCCACTAGAAAAGTCAGTCCAAACTGACTTCTGACAGACTGGAAATGGGTGATTTGCTCCTGCCATCGGTGTTTCACTTCTGCTTGTATTTTACTTTTTTTGGTTGGTTTGTTTTTTTTCAATGTCTGTTCATATCTGGGGAGTTATATAGAAAACACTGAATTCACCAGAGATGTCTGATGACTTCACCTAAAGCCTGGAAATGGCAGGCAGGGGGTAAAAAACCAACCAACCAAATAAATAAATTAAAAAATAAGGCACAAACAAACCAAAACAAAACAATCAAAACAACAAACAAACAAAACAAAAAAACCCCACCCAAACCCATTGCTTCAGTTTTAAGATGGTCTGGTGTTTTTTGTTGCATAACTCACATTTTTCTAAACACAGGCATGGACTATACCATACACTGTGCTTTCTTGTAGTTTAGAATTCTTCTGGTTTAGAATGATTGTTGAATTTGCTTTAGGCTTTTCTCTTCAGTGTCATTTTGACTGCAAGGTGTGTTCTTTGAGTGTGAAAGAACATGAAGGTTCTGCACTCTGCAGACAAAAGGTAGATTGTAGTGATGATAAGCAATGAGTAAGTTTTTGTCCTTACATGTCTAGGCCGTTTATAGAGAAAGAAATAGAAAAGCTGCTAAGCCCATCCTGGCTTCGAGGGGTGCATGATAGAGCCTGCCACTGGCTTCTCTGCAAAGAGCATAGTGTGAGGTGTGGTGTGTTATCACTCCATCTGCAAAGGTCGCTGCATCACGGGGCCTGAAACAGCCACGGGACACCCTCTCTAGGGCAAGCCCTGAAGAAGCAGGCAACTATAGGCTCCTGTAGTGCATCAGCATCAGTGCTGGACACCATCACAGCAGGGTGGCTACAGAAACAGCCTCTTGAATCATGCTTCCTAGAGGGGATCACCAGACATAGGCAGGAGTATGTTTGCCCAGCTGATACTCGCCTTCACACACACAATGGGGTTTTATAAACAAGGCACATATATCCGTTAGGCTGCTCATGGGAGTGAGACATTTCCTATTCCACCCTTCACTGAGCAAAAGGTTGAGGCAGGGGCGGGGGGTGATGGTGTTCATATCTGTTACTAATTGGATAGTGATACAGTAAATAAGCATGAGCTTGTGACTCAGGCTGTGCTAGCCTTCCTCCCTAGGAAACAGGAGTCCTGTCTAGGCATCTAGAAGCCTATCACTCCGCCAACTATCAGGACAGCCTCTCAGCCACAGCGACTAATGCTGTCTTTAGCCATAGCATTATTTTTTTCTAGTGTTTCTGAGCAGTTTACCCCAGGCTAAAACCACCCTGGATTTCAAGTGCTACAGTCTGGCTATGTGCTGCTAATCCCACAGGGAGAAGTGTCTCCAGGACCGTTAAGATAATTTCTCTCACTAATATCTAACACCAGCAACTGGGCTGATTTTAGGGAGCTTTACAATTCCCTCCCCTTGGGATACAGCAGGGACAGCCTGTGCAGGATGAATCAACGCCATATGTCAAGCACTGTTTGTATATGTTTCAGTGTATCCAGGCAAAGTCTTTTAACTTTCCATCCTAGAGCCCGAGCAGTACTTTCCTGAACGTCAGCCAGGAAAATTTTGTAGATTTGGCAGCAGGACTGTGGGAAGCCTGGTTGAAGACCAGCCCAGAGTGCTGGAGCAGAGGCTTTATATAAGGAGAGAGAATCCAAACACCTTCCTTTGTTTCATGCTACAAATGAACACAAATGGAGCCCTGAGATTGCAATCAGGCCCTATTGTGTAAGTACAGCCCTTTCCATTACTCCATTACAGCTTTTTGGCATGTAGAACTTCATTATTTTTCATCTGAAAAACTAATTAAAATTAATTATTTTTTTATTTATCAGCATGTTTTTGCTTTAGTTCTTGAATCCCCCACTGGCTTCCAGCCATTTAATTTTGGTCCCTAGGGCAAAGCCTGACAAATTAAGATAAAGCCATTACTTAATGTTCTCCTTCTGAGAGAATACAAGAAGTATTTCCTGTACTTATTAATTGCACGGAGTCAATTTCCATGGTAAAAACTGAGTATGATCAGAGCCCATAGCTATACCCAACATGTCTCTCCACCTGTACTCCTCACACAGCTGCAGCAGCAGAAATACGGATTGCTACTGGGCTTCAGCAGGGCTGTCTGCAATGCACAGAAAATCGCAGGGTAAATGGGGAGCTTACTCAGGTGACCAGTCTTTGCCACTACGGTGTCACCTTCTTCAGCACCTCTAAGTTTTTTTTAGCTTCAAGAGTGCTGTGCTTTACCTCCAAGGAGAAACCCTCCCGAGGGATCCCGGCCACGGCAAGCAGGTGAGTCAGAGCTGTGGTATGGGCACTGCCCAGTTCAAGTACACTCAAAGCAGCCAAATCCCGGCTGTTATTTTTCTTCCCTCGCCCCCCCCCCCCCCCCAAGTGTAGATCACAAAAGTTCACCCGCTTGTCAAGCGGTGTGTTGATCTAACCGATACCACTTCTTCACCATCCCCAGCTGTGGAGCCTGGTGCAATAGGTAACAAACAACCCTTCCCATGGCAACACGATTTAATGCCTTCACATTGAGGGGAACGGAGGACTCCCGCGAGTAACCAGCTGCTGAGACGCAACTCGGGAATGCAGCCAGGATGATGCAAAAAGTTTAGAAGGGAAGCGGCCAAACAAACAGGAAAGAAGCACAGCGACATGCCTGCAGTTGAGGGGACAGACAGCAGCGTTACTATGTTCCCTGTCCGCTTGGTGTCCCCGATACAAACTTCACGCCCCTTGGCCATCAGAGCTCTGCCCAGCATTGCTTCACTCTTCAATGCTCTCTTTTATAACATTCTTGCATTTAAACAAAGCCGAATCCATTGAAACCCAGCTCAATAGCAGAAGTTCTCCCAAATATTTTCCTAAAGCTGGCTTGTTTAGGGAAAGATTTGGCTAAACAAGGAGGCAGTGTGCTGAGCGCTGTTGACCTCTGTTATCTAAGATTTGTTGCCATGTTTGGGTCTGAGAGCAGATATTGCAAAATGCCTGTTCACTTCCTGGTGGCGGCACACGCCTGGCACACTGGATCAGGCTATGCCACTGCCCTAAGGGGGTTGAATTTACTCTGCAATCCCCTCCCAGCTTGGGACATCCTGCTTTGCTGGCCCTTGCTAGGGTCCAGGAGAAGCTTCAGAAGCTCGTACAAGCACCAGTACACCTCAGCTGTGTTGACAGTGGGCCAGGGCCAGCACCTCTGTCCCTTGCAGCGCCCATCTGTGTCTCACAGCCTCCATCTCTGACATGTCTAAGTCAGAGCAGGCCCCTGCTTTCTGGCAGGGACTGAGCTTCACCCTGCTGCTGCTGCCCAGACCACAGAAAAAAACACAGCCCTGAGATATCCCCAGCCTGAGTCACCCTTCAGCTTCTTCATACCACCACAGAAGCCATCAAGTTTTCTGATGCTGAAAACAGGGTGGGAAAGCCAGGGAGGAGAGGGCCGTTCCCCAGAAGATCAGACTCTGCAAGGAGGGCACTGGAAGCCTCTCACTCCTGTGTTACTGAGACAGACACAAACAGAAACATTCTCAAGCACAGATGCTTGGGAAGGAAGCAAAGCACTTGTCTCTTTTGCTAGGCTACACCAATCAAGGAAGTAGCCAAGAGAGGCATACTGAGAACAAAACCAATTCACCAAAATCTTTCATCCTGAGTGCACAGAACTATGACCCTTTTTACCTTGCCCCTCCACCCCAAAAATCATTTGAAGAGTGTTGCTCATTACAAAATGCACAGGATTTGAAGATGCCCTTTTAACCATTCTTTTAAAATTCCAGCATTTTAGGGCAGAATTCAGAATTTTATTTCTAACCTTCTACAGAGACTTATTGCACATTCTCATTTTTTTCTAGTCTCAGTACAAATCTGTGATGAATCATCTCATCCTGTCACCTGTCTCCGAGTTCCCAACAGCTAAACCATACAGAGCACATAACATTGTTACAGCAGCAGGGAAGGCTACGGGAACTGCAAAAATGCATCCTGTTGCCATTTGGAATGATTCAATTGATTAAAATGCAGAAGTGAGCAATGGGGAGAGTCTGGAACACATATTTTGCTAAAGCACTTCAGATAGGTTGTTGCCATAATGGAAAAAGTCATGAAGACCGGTGCTACGTGACAAATGTTACATAAATCAACATGATTCATGTGCACCTTTGTACTAGACATCCTGAGAATTATATTACAAATTGTTATCTTCTTGAAATGTTTTTGAGGATGACTTGAATGATTGGTTTTGCTGACAGCTTAAGCAGATGCGGTTTCTGTGTGCTTTTTGGTCAGTAGGGAATTTCATCCCTTTTTAGTTTTCCACATGCAAGCTTTAAAAACCCAGCTGTGGCAGATGCCCCAGATAAGGTCAAGGGAAAATACATGTTCTCTCTATGTTAACTAGTTTTTTTATGGCATCTGTGTTGGGAAGTTCTTCTGCCTGTTATGATGCAGGGATGTGAATTTAGTAGAAGGGTAAGTTGTAGGATGTACTTTTCGAAATCCCTGAGAAGATCATTAATTCACTGTTACAAACCTCTGAGAAATCTCATTTTCCCTAGACAACAGAGTTTTATTTGAACTTGCTGTTTCTCCACTGACTCTTCACCCTCTCAAGGTTCTCTACAGAACTGTACCATAAAGGAACTACTCTCACAGGTAGGGAT
This sequence comes from Tricholaema leucomelas, assembly GCA_013400475.1. Classification (NCBI taxonomy): domain Eukaryota; kingdom Metazoa; phylum Chordata; class Aves; order Piciformes; family Lybiidae; genus Tricholaema lacrymosa; species Tricholaema leucomelas. Next base: position 447,436 of record WAAF01013988.1, read on the forward strand.
GTGAAAGTTGTGTGCTGTCTGAGATTCCACTGCTTAAATGCTCTGGATGTGAAGAAAAGGTAGAAGCAGTGACCTGACTATGGAGAGCTGACAAATGAAAGAGCAGTAATAAGGCAGTATGTGAGAAAGAGAGTCACACAGCACAGCTAGTAGCAGGGGAGGGCATGGGATAAGAAAAGAGGAAGGAGGGAAATGAACCGATTGGCCAGTGAGATCATCTAGAGTGGAGGAAATAGGGAGGACCTGGTTTCTGGTCGTTACGGTTTGTCGAGAACCTGTGCAGTTATTAATTTTTTTTTAAACCCTTCTGTGCAATAACACAATTTCCAGGTACAAATGCACTTTTGCCTTCTCTTCTCATGCCCTCTTCTAGCATAACAAATGGACTGGCAGCAAGGGTGCTCTCCTGGGAGAGCTCAGTGCAGATATACCATTAGGCATTTCACACTCATAATTGCTAATTATTCAGCTATGAGACAGATGCCAAGCTGGTTTGCATTTGCACAGAAAGCCCCAGAAACTTTGGTATAAGCAAAAATACCATCACACAATGATGTTTGGGCATCCAGAGTTTAGAAAGCCTAGTAGAATTTAAAATCTGGTTTCCAGCTTGCACTTTTCTGTACCATTTCCAAACTTCTAAGTGCTTCACTTTGCACTGGTAGCTAATATTTCATTAATGCAGATGTATATATGATATCTCTGTGAAATTATGTCCTTTTAAGATGAGTTGATCACGCATAAGTATTGCTAACACTATTTTGTTTCTATTTATTTTGATAAGTGAAGAGTCAGGCCCTGTGGACTGCTAACAAGTTAAAAGCTTTCCTACCATCACAGTGCCCTCTGTAGCTACTGTTAAATATGTCACCACAGGTTTTTTACTCTTCAGGAAGACTAGCAGAACAGAAGAGTGACGTTTTTACTGAATGATCCCATAGCCACAGGGAACTGAAAATGAGACACCACCTCTGTTGCAGTCTTGGGAAACCTTATAGCCCTGAGGGACACAATCTTCAATAGGATCCAACATTTTGTCTTTGGATTAGATGTTCAAATGAATCATTTCAACTGGATTGCTGCTGGCCATAAGGATTAAGAGAATAAAACATATAATACTTTTCATACTGTACAAAGAAGAAACGACAGCAACATGTACCAGCTTGATCTAGTTTTCATGTGCAACCAGGAAAGGTGTTGCAGCATGGGATACTAGGAAGCTGTCTAAGCATGTTGAGAAACACATAGCCTTGTATTCTCTGCTGTAGTTAACTGTATTTGGATTTGGTATGCAAAGCACAGCTGAAAGCTTTTACACCAAGCATCTGTTTCATCCCTGATGGGGAAATGTAAGCTTCTAGCATAAACACACATGGTGTTAAAAGGGAACAATCACACAGTAAATTGCACTATAGATTAAAAAAATAAAACAGATAAAATAAATAGGAGTCAAAAGAGCAGTATTTATCCAAAGGAGTTGACTTACAGGATAAGACAGCTAAGGTCAAGATATATGATCTATTGCTGAATAGTTTGTGGCCTATAGACAAATGCTCAGATGAAACGATAAAGGCATAAAATATGACACTGTCAAGTTCAGTTTCTGAATTAGTTCTGTTCTAGTTTTTATTTCCAATAAGTTACAAGTGAGCGAGTTTGTGAGTGGTTTAGAAAATTTAGAAATTATCTCACCACACAAACTCAGGTTTCAAAGAATTTTCTCAGACATGCAGTGTTTTCCCTCATGATGCCTCTTTCTTTTTAGTTCATTGTATGGTGCTTAGCACTCAGCAGGATCTGCACTGATGACCCTGCAATATAATGGTTTCTGTTCACCCACAGAACAACAGGACTTGAGAGGAAGTTGGTTTAAACACCTTGCTGGACCTGCCCGTTTGCTTCATGTGCAGCACAGGGTGTCTCCCCCTTACAAAGTTCGCATACTCAGGTGACTGTAATGTTACATGTCTCCTGTATAAAACCATATAGTCTCTTCCCGAATGCTGTGCCCAGACCTGATTTGGGGAAATTCCTTCCTAAACCATGAAAATTAATCTGCAACTACAACTTTACAGGGGTTTAGAAAGCAAAGAGTTAGACCACTGGAAGAAAAGGCCACCAAGGGCTGCAGCAGACAAAGATGCTGCCTACAGCTATGGAAACCCCTCAATAATGATAAGCTGGTAGCAGGGAAACCATGCTGGGCAATGGTGACAAAAGTACTGTCACACTTTTGCTTTGCCTCTGCATGCTTCCTTTATCATCCAGTTTGAGCCTGTGGCAGAATAATGGGCTAGACTCATCTCTTTCATCAGTTCTGGCAGAGTGTCTCAGTTCTTACATCCACTTTCTGGAAAGGGCTGAATGGGTCACATGCCTTCCATGTATCAAGTGAATAGCTGACAATAGTATAATGAATCAAGATGTATATAAAATATTTTTGGAAAGGCAACTGTTCCATAGTTGGGATGAGAGGTTCTAATTGCCAATTTCTATACCACTGCTCTGTCCTTTTTACCACTTATCTAACTTCTTGGGGCAGAGTAGAGTGTCTTTTCCTACCTGTGGCTACTGTTGCATGCTGGGGATGCTGGCCACTTTGAAGGGCAGAAAGACCTACGTCAGAGATGGTTCTGCAATACAAACATTTTGAACACCACTGGTGTGTGTACCAGATGTGGCTGGCCCACAAGACTGAGTGTGCAAGTTAAAGTACAACATGGACAATGAGTCATAATCATATAGCTAATTTTTTTTCTTTTTGTCTTTTGTTTTCTCTCTCTCTCTCTCTCTCTTTTTTTTTTTTTTTTAATTGGAAACAAGTGGTTAATTTCCCACTCACTCCAAGCTGGGGAAAAAAAAAAAAAGAAAGAAAGAAAGGAAAAAAAAGAGAAAGGGGTCAGAAATGTTGTTAAGATTATGTTTAGCTTAATAGCCATCTCATAAATATCCCTACTGTCAAAAGGAAGTAAGCAAAGTCGGGCTACTTTAAATAATTTTCAGCAAGAGCCTGCAGTGATGTCTTGGTATGCTGGGAAGTATGTAAAAAATAAGTTGCCCCTGTGAAAGAACATTTCCTAAGTAATTCTACAGAGAATATTCATATAAAATGAGAATAAGACAGTGAGATGTGTGGTTACTGAATATATTTAGAAACAAACCCTTTACAAATAATTGAGTAATTGAATGCTTCAAACTGGAAGGCAAACTGCAGAAAATATGGCTTAGAGCACTTCGGTGCCAGAGCTATTGAAACATACAGCCATCACACTCTGACTTCACATGAAATTCTCCATATTGTGTCTCCTACCAGAAAGATGATATTACAGACTGAATCAAACCAACACTTTAAGTAGATCCCTAACCTCCAGACTATGAGCAGCTATGAGCTATTGAAAGCACAGATACTCAGCCTAGATATACAAATCCAGCAGAAATACTTACCAGACAGGAATCCCTGACCAACAAAACTACTTCTTAGCAATCGTTTATTCCAGATTTTAGGCTGAAATTCAATTCCCGTTAAAGCCATGCAGCCATCTCCCAGGAAATGTTTGCTTTTCCTTATATTTAGTAAAATGGAGATTAAAAAAAAAAAAACACATATTGAAATGATTCTCCTGGACAGTTTATTTGGTTATTTTCAGCCCCATATTGAAGAACTTGTTTGTGAACAAGTCCTTTTTGCTTTGACTTTGACTCAGCAGCAGTCAAATGCAGATGTGTATAATCTCTAAAAAAAAAAATCTTCTTTTGTTTCCCCTTGTTATTCAGTGATTAATGTAATTAGAAAGAACTCTGTAGTATTCATTCTCTTTCACTCAGGAGTGCCACTACCTTCCACCAGAGCGTATTTGGGCGCTCTCAGAAAAAAAAAGGAAAAAACAAAACAACAAAAAACCAGGACTAAATTATAAGTGTACATGGCACTGATGAGACAGGATGCTCTGAAATCTTGGGATACGTGGAAAGGTTGGACAGGATCTGTAGAAGTGTTACAGCAAGTCTTAAAGATACACTGTGTGCAACCTCTCAGCAAAGCAATGTCATCTTAATCTGCCCTGCAGTCATTTCTCCATCTACTGAGAGTTTGACAGCACAGCTTCCAAATCTCAGTAAGGGTAACTCAGGTTGGTGCTCAAATTGCCAAGAGTCTTAGGTCAGACTCTCCACAATGACATCCCCATTCCAGAATCCAGCCTGTCTTCACAGCTGTTTTGTGTATTTCAACTGCTAATGGGTATACTTTTTGTACATAAGGACATAAGAAGCCACATATGACATATTTTCCAAACATGCAGATATTTTTTCCCTGTTCATTGTACCTTCCAAAGCAAGCCCAACAGAAAAGTGTCAAGACAATATACTTTTGCTTTACCAACTGCAAGAAGGGCAAAGAGTTGGCTGCAGCAGCTGCAGCTGGCATGCAAAGCAATTCAGAGGGCAGAAACTGACAAAAGCTGCAAGTATCTGGGCTCTCTCCAGTTTCTAAGCCCCAGGTTTCACTTGCAGCTTCAGGGCCTAAATACTTCAGTGGTGAATGCTTCCTTCTGGAAAATATCTAAAATACCAGTAGAGGGAAGATAAGTACTCATATCTATTTGAAAATAGTCTTTCTCACATTTTTTCCAGATGCATCAAGAAGCCAGAGCCATTATTTTCCCTCAAACAAATTATTTGACAGCTTCTACTGTAGGTTGCAGGGGTGTGCGTGCAGCTGTTATCATCGAGCCCTGGGTGTTTTCTCAGGAATTGTGTTTACTGTAATGCTTCTAGCAAGTATCTCCGATTCTGGAAACATCACAGTTGGAAGTGAGTAATCATTTTCTCTGTGTGCTTTATAACATGTTGTCATGCCTTTAAACTAGATCAGGACAGTTAATATAATAACTGTGGAGTGCTAATGAGAAAAAAAAAAAACAGACTCTTCTAATTTGAACATTATTAACAAAAAGAATGATCATAGAAAATTGAGACACTTAAAACAGAGTTTTAACCTTAGCTGAAATGCCAGGAAGCGCCAGAGAACAGCTGTAGTAACTGTTTGTCAGGTTCACACGGCTTTCTGAATGGTTGATTTAGGTATCACATAGGCAAAAGCTTCTGTGTGATGGTTGAATTAAGTATCAGCATGCCAAGGAAGAGCTTAATGTCTGGTAATATGACAAATTAAACTGTATTTTTTTTTCTTTAAATACATAATAGTGGATCCTCTGTTAAGCTGATAATTAATGAGTTATATTCATGGATCACTCAGGTGTTAAAAAACTGCACAAAGCTAGTCTCTGTAAGGTGTATACTTATGACGTTTTGGCACAAGCCCTTTTCTCTCCAAACCAACCCAATACTTGCTTGAATAATTTCACCAAGTCTCTTCTCTCTCCAGCGTTCCTGAACAGCTGTGTGCAGACAGGGTGATACCCAGGGCATCAACTTTCTAGGGAACAGTCCAGCTAAGTGCCTTCCACAAAACTAAGACAACTTTAAAAGGAAACTCAGAGGACCCAAAATGTTTTTCATGAAACTCAGTCTCTACCTTCACCACTCCAACAACCCTGGGAGTCCTGACATCACCTCCACCACTATCCAGCAGAGATCTAAGCATCAAAATAAAATCACAAATAGCCATATGTATATAAGGGGTAAAAAAAAAGTGTAAATATAAGAACAAGCACCTTGAAGATGGATGTTTCCCAGCAATGGACAAAATGATTGCAGTGTATTAATTCCAAGAATAATTTTGAGATCTTCAGTCAGATGGATAAAATATTATTATTCCATGTAAGTTATTACTACCTTGCTTTTGAAATGTCTTTGTAATTTCCTGTCCAATGCTACCCTTATGTCTCTTCTATATTGTTACTTTCCAATTACCTTTTCTTTTTCTTCTTGGATATATATGTTTTGAATTAATTTTTCGTCTAAGTATCAGTCCATAGTTCTCCAGATTGAATCTTATTTTGTTATTATTTCCTGCCCATATTTCTACAATTAGGTATTTATTGCTTTGTAAATGAAAAAAAAACAACAACAGCAACAACAACCAAAATCCAAAAAAAGCAACAAAACAACAAAAACAACCAAAACCAACCACGGGGTAGGGGGTGGTGGTGGTGGAGAAAAAAAAGAAGTGAGAGAAGATAAACCCAAGAAAAAATACAAAATGTCATGTAAAGACGTTTGTGTCATTTGTTTATATTTATGTCTGAAAACTGAAAACATAGCCTTTGCTACAAGCATCTTCTAAAACATCTTAGGAAGTTGCCCTAAATTCACTATCATGCATATAATCTGTCCACTCTAACTAAAAAAACACAAACAAAACCAACACAGGTTTTATAATCACAGATCGCTGTCTAATCACGCACTGAATCACAAGGCACAGTCATGCCAAAAGGGGGTGGTAGCACTGTCAGTCTAAGAGATGGAGAATTTCAGTCAGTGGCTCTACAGGGAAATTCTCCAGCATTACTCTTTATTCCTTGAAAAACGAATATAATCTCAGACACCCACTACAAATCTATAGAGAGATGAAACATTCCAAAAACCAGCAGGTAAGAACGAGAAACTCCTCAGGAGGAAAGGCAGACAGAGTATCCAAGCATGGAACAGGCAAGCATCCCAGGCAACATCAGAAAGAGGACCAAGGAAGACTCCTGGGGAGAAGATGGCCACCATCCCTTCACATCATCACAAGAGTGACCTATGCTGACAACTTCAGATTTGGAGCACTAGAGATTTCACTCATTGAGCATCCTTAGATTACAAATACATGACGTATCATAGAATCATAATATGGTTTAGGTTGAAGGGACCTCAAAGATCACCCAGTTCTAACCCCCCACCATAGGCAGGGACACCTCCCACTAGAACAGGTCACTCAAGGCCTCAATCCAACCTAGGCTTGAACACCTTCAGGGAGGGAGCAGCCACAACCTCCCTGGGCAACCTGTTCCAGTGTCACACTACCCTCATTGCCAAGAACTTCTTCCTAACATCCAGTTTAAATCTCCCCAAAATTGTTGCACAGAAAAAAAGCAGAAACTAACTTACCTCTGCACACTGCACCTTTTTCCAAAGTTCAGTGAGGTTGTGCACAAATGATAACAAGAGTTATGGGAACTTGTTCACTGCTCGATGCATTTATCTTCATTGTCATCTTTCAGGCTGTTATACTGCTCATCTCAGCAGAAGGAGAGGGATCTGGGGTTACTGGTTGATAGTCGACTGAATGTGAGTCAGGAGTGTGCCCAGGCATCCTGGCTTATTCACATGGTGGCCAGCAGGAACAGAAAGGCAATCATTCCTCTGTACTCAGCATTTGTAAGACCACACCTTGACTATTGTACTCAGATCTTGGCCCCTCACTATAGGAAGAACATCGAGGTGTTGGAGCACATTCAGAGAAGCGCAGAGAGGCTTGTGAAGGGCCTGGAGCACAGGGCCTACATGGAACATCAGAGGGAGCTGAAGTTGTTCAGTTTAGAGAAGAGGAGGCTGAGGGTCACTCAGAGGGTGGGATGGGCGATTTGCCTTTCCCAGGTTTCTTTTTCCTTTATTTTCTTCAATCCCTTTGTGTAGTTTTTCATTTTCAAAGGCACAGGTTCCCTAATGGCCTGCACTAACTTAGCAGTACCAGAAAGATGAAGATGTTCTAAAATCCACAACTTGCTCTCCTGGGAATCACCGCAGCAGTTTCATAAGCCTCAGTTTTCTCTTATTGATCTAAAATAAGACTTGGCACATGATATTTGCCAGCTGTTGTACATTTACTAGCTTAACTACATTTTTTAATGTCAATGAAGGACACACTTGTAGCCTTATTTGGTTTAAACTTTACACCATGCCGTATTAGATTTTTTTTTTAATTTGCATGTCTGTTTGCTTTGTTCACTTATTTTTATTGGACACAGACATCAGCAGTGTCCTGTATTCCTTTAATTAGTACAAATTGTTACACGCCTGGAAAGATAAGATTTAACTCTCCTGTGGTGGAGACATTTCAGAATGTTTGGAAGTCCAAAAGCGAATGTTAGATTCTCTCCCTCCTTCGCAAAGGATTTGCAAATCCTGTTTGTACTTAATTGTCATGACTCACCGACTATAAAAGCCTGCCACGCACCACAGCTCCAGGATTTATGAGGTGGACATTGTCATGGCTTTGCATGGGAAACCTGCAGCTGCGTATCAGCTACATTTTAGCCACGAACAATTCAGCTGCTTTAGTTTTATCCTAGGAGAAGCTAGACTTCGGGCCTCCATCACGTCATTTGTCCCGATGTTCATGGCCACGAGAGGCGCTCGGGCCTACCACACGGTGCTAATCGTGTCGGGGATGCGTCCCCCTAGGGATGGGCCTTTCCCTGACAGGAGCATCCAGGTCCTTCGTGGCTCCTGCTGGCACAATGCAGTAGGTGTCCAGCGTCCCTTTGCGTCCCTTCTGCCAGTGCCTCAGAAATAAAGCCACTCTATTTCTGTCACAGGATCACAGGATGTTAGGGATTGGAAGGGACCCAAGGAGATCATCGAGTCCAATCTCCCTGCCAGAGCAGGGAGATCTCTCTAACACAGATGACAGAGGAACACATCCAGACAGGCCTTCAAAGTCTCCATAGGAGACCCCACAACGTCCCTGGAGAGCCTGTTCCAGTGCTCTGTGAGCCTTACAGTAAAGAAGTTCCCCCTTGTGTTGAGGCGGAACCTCTTTTGCCACAATTTAGACACATTGCTCCTTGCCCTATCACAGGAAGCAAGTGAGAAGAGCCTGTCCCCCCTCTCCTGGCCAGCCCTCAGATACTTATAAACATTTATCAAATCCCCATGGTCACAAACCTGTGTCATCCCTCACTCTGGAGGAGGTGGCATCCTCTATGTGTAGGAGCACTGTTAGAGGGACAAAGAGGACTCGGAGATTCATTAAGCTATCAGATCATCAGAATCAGGGTGTTCTTTCATTTTAATTAACATCAGCTGTTGTTTAAGTAAAGAGGAGAACATGGCCTCTGTAGTTGGACTGTAACTGTTTAGAAAATTCTCCTCAAACAAAAATCCTACTTTCTTTGCTACAGCTAAAGCATATATTATGGATATGCAACTGAAAATGACACCTAGTAAGTTGTAGTTCATTATGAAAAGCCATGAAAATAAAAGCTATGACAACCAGAAGCATTGCATAGAGATGAAACAGCAGAAGTTGTATTCTGGGGTTGACTTAAAGGATAATAGAGTCAAATATAAATGTGTTATCATTTGTGTCTGTTCCACAGCATCCAAAGCCACTCCCATGATCAGGATGTGCCTGGTGTCCCAGCAGGAGGGTTTTCTTTTACAAGCGAGTGCTCAGGCAGTGCTTTCTACCTGTCACTAAAATGAACATTGTTAGCAGCCCTGCTAGCAGTTGTTTTACCTGATTCCCCTGCTATGAGGTCCTATGATGTCTGAGAAGCCTGATGAGAGAGAGCAGGTGGGAAGTCCACATAGCAGCCCACTAGTTGGTTATTATTTCGAAATCTTATCTCCTGGAAGTTTCCTTCAGAGAGTTCAAATGGGAGGCTGCAAAATCTGAACAATCTCTAAATGACAATTTTCTGAATCAAAGCCTGGAAAAGCATTGACCTTTAGCACTGCATATTCTTGGATGTGTTTTCCTCCTCCCTTTGCAAGTACTCTTCTGTGTGGGTATGTGAGAGACCCATGGGAGTTATGTTTGGCAAGGCAAGATAAGAGTCTCTAGAAGGCAGGCTATGAGACTGAGGGATATGATTTATGAAGGCTCACGTGTGAGAATCAAGTGGGTCTTTAGAAGCAGCTCTTTCCAATACCAGCAATGATCTAAATGTGAAAAATGTAGAACAGAAACTTCGTCATGCTGTCGAAGGATGTCTGAGAGCTAGGATTTAAAAAATCCACCAATATCTCCTCCTTAGAATGTTCCAGCCTGGAATCCAAGCCTAAAGCCCAACCTGATCCACTTTTGAGAGCTATACTGTGCAAACACTTCAAACTAAGCCTTTTCCTGAAACTGAGGAAGAGTAACATGGACAGTTTGGGCAGTCTATAAAACCAGTTGTCAAATAACACATTCCTTATCAGCTGATAAAATGTCCCATGACACAGTCTTGCTTTACCCTTGTCTGTCTTTCCTCTTCCCTTTCATAGCAGTAACAAAATTCTAAATGCAATCCACAGTCCTTACAGGCAGGACTACTCTGGGCTTTTTCTCATCTGCATGTAGGAACAAGATGTTGGAAGTGTATTCCTGTATTTACTGGGGTAGAAAGAAAGCAATGAGAAAATCAGTAGGTCTGTACTCATTTAATGCTCACATGATTCACCAGTTGTAAGAAGATGTCCTAATCACCAGTCTTTCTTGGACACTTGTCCTGAACTTCCTCCTACAATAGTTTTTTGCTCCACAGTAACCATCATTCAGGTGGTTATCAGTCACGGTCTGGCACTTAACACAAACCAGGGATGGATATTTCCAGGGATGGTAGAACAAGTTAGGGTAAGGACAGGAAAAGGATGATCTGGCAGTCACAAGTTGCCACCACGAAGGGATCAAAGCTGAATCTTGAGTTTGACACCATGATTATGAAGAAACCCTGAGATCATGTAGTGTGTTTAACAGTTAGTTTGCTTGTTAGAAGATATTTCTTTCTTTTCAATTACAGTTAGTATCAAAGTTAAAAAAAAAAAAAACAACAACAAAAAACAACAACAACAAACCTCCAGCAAAGGGATTGGAGAGAAAAGGGCTGAAATATTTCTTGATAGCACTGGAATGTTTTCTACTTTCCTGTCAGGGTGAGTACAGGTGGTTATACCCTGCAAGATCTGCCCAATACCCTCATTCCTTGCAGTACGAAACACAATCAGTAGATGAAGCTCTGCAATTTTAAAAAGAGAATTGGAATATTTTTTATGATGAGTAAAATTCCTCTCTAAAAACCTCTGCATATTGTCTCTAATATTCAGCAAACCTAGGCCTCAAGTAATGATGGCAAGAAATGTTGCAGATTGGGGAATTCTCTAATTCTTGTGTTTTATAAACTTTTTTTTTTCCAGTTTATAAAGAGAAATTTGAAAACTGATGCTGAATATGAGTGTGAGGCAACAGAGGGATGATGTCTGGTCATGTCAGTGCAATGCATGGCAGCATGGGCATGTCAATACCACCAGTTCATATGGAACTGTTCCAGTCATCAGAGCACACTGAAAACACAGGGGTGTAGCCTACATGAGTTCCTGTTTCCTGTATAAGAGGAAAGAAGTATTGAAGTAAAAGAAGGGCAGAACAGCAAAGGACAGACTGTATTTGTAGAGCCTGAAGAATTTTCTTAATCTAGTGTACATGTGTTGATAATCCACAGTTTGGATGGTTTGAAATGCCTTTATTAATGATAGAAAATTTTGCATCTTTAGAACAGCACTTGTTTAAGAAAATGCATGTTCTCATATGCTGCTCTCATTTGCAAAACAAATGAGTAAAGATTAACGATGACAAATATAATACACCATTAAAGGGCACTTGCAGTATGTTCTGCCTCTCTTTGTGGTATATTTTTTTCAGAAAGTAGCTTAAAATGGACAGCTTAAGAGCTGTAATAGCATTCCCGTGACTACTGAGTTGTGCTTGATATGTATAGTGTATTCAGATGCATAGGAAACCAACACACAAGGCTCTCCACCATCTGCAATCTGGCTCTGATTTTTTTCATGTTTCCTCAGTTCTGAGAAGGAAACAGGAAAAACTCTGATCTGCTCCATCTGTTTGCTTCATGCAGTGCTACAGACCAATCCCTGAAGAGCACAAGCTACAGCACGTCAATAAAACTGGCTTGAAAGAGCCTGAGTGATTTTTATCCCCTTTATTTTTCATTTATCTTCCAACTTTCTAATAAAGCTGGATAGGCCTTTTGTGGTTTCAGCAACAGCACAGAGAGAACTTTCTTGCAACTCATTTTGGCAGCTAACAATCTTGAAAACCCAGACTGGCATGAAGTGCAGACAGCAAAGTAATTTTTGTTCATTCACTAGGCAACTCACAGCCCTAAGGGTTGCTTACAATTTGTAGTGTGCCCCAAATAAATCAAGATTTCAACTGGAGCAGCATATTCCTTTGAATATTGGCAGTATTTAATCCAGAGTCACATTTTCACCCATGTTGGTAATAGGAGTTAAAGCAAAACTCAGCTATGCCACTGGTCCCAAGTTGTCCCTGTATCATTCTGGAAAATGCCTGGGATCAGCTGCACGGAGAGGCAGCTTGTCATCAGACTTCAGCCTGCCTGAGAAGGCTTTCTGCAAATCCTGCTGGGCTGTCTATCTCAGCTGCATTTTGCCTGTGTCAGGATCACTCTCATCCAACCAGTCAACCAGAGACAGTGCTTGAGAGAACTATTTCAGCATTATTAAGAGAGCAAGCAAAACAAAGTAACGCGGGAAACTGTCTGAGAGCTGTAAACAGAAAAATATGTCTTAGACCTGCTCTGATGCTACAGATTGAAGATTTTTAGTGTTATTTGCTTTTCCTGCCTCACTGAAACAGGTTTAAATGAGTGAGGCACATAGCCCTTTGTGCTTTGAAGTAGACAGATGTTGCTATTTCTGATAACACCACATGGAGTCTTTGATGTCTCTATTTCTTTACATAACTAAACAAAATTAAAATCTAGTAATTCCAATCTCACATTTCCACCTGCTGCTATGAGAGTGTTCACATGTGTGCAGTTAAAGTAATAGTGATGTCCACACACATTGCTCCTACCAGCAGAGCATTCATCCACTATAAATATTATCAGAGTGTAAACATGTGTATATGCATGTATCAAAGGCAAAGACATTACTCTCGAGTAATGCTGTGCTTTGAAAAGAGGAGTGTCACAGACATCACTAGTTCTAAAGGAGGAAGGAATTCCATCCCCATATTTTTTTAAATTACCTCAAAGGATCTCTGTTCACCGATTCACAGGCACAGGTATACAAGCAAGTGATGAAATGCAGTTTATTCTTCCCTTACCTATGTCTGGACTATATAGCACTGATATATTTGTACCACAGTCAGAAAATTCTCAAGCAGTATCTTAACTTTTTAATAATCACTTCTTAAACTTAAACATTTAATACTTCAAATGAAATGCAACATTGCTTCTTCCTCATTTGGCAGACTCTTGGGAAGAACTGCCCAAGAGCAAACAGCCATGCATACATATAGATAACATATTACTTTATTTAGGGAGAAAACTAATATTACAATGATTCATGCTTAAAATGCCAATAAGTCAAAACTTTAAGATGTAATATGTGATCAGCACCCAGTGCATTAATGCTCTTGGTAAACTTTATGCTTTTTATTTCAGTCTGCTTCGCAGCAATATTAACCACACTGATCCCCTTCCTCATCTAACAGATCTCAGCATCACGTTGTTGAACCTTAATCATTGACTCCACAAGCATGACTTTCAATTAACACTGGAGTAAAATGAAATCATATTACCTGTTTTTCATTGGTTAGAACACAAGACTATAATTTGATTTCTGGCAGATGTTTACTCCTTCTGGAAGCTCACTGTGACACTTGGCAGCTAGCAGGCATTCTTCAGCCTAAAATGTTTTTGGGTTTGTTTTCCCCTCCTCCAGGTTCTATTTGTGTTAACTCCTTCGTATTTTAAATTCATCAATGGCAAAGCACCTGAAATGAACTTCCTAAGAAGCTGATAGAGAGAAATCTCAGTTATCTGGTGTGGTGCACAGTATGTAGCACCTGCAGAGGTGAATGGCAGACGTGCATTTTGCATGGGCTCTGCAATGACACTGGAGAATCAAGCTGCTGTTGCCACCTTCTCAGTGGAATTTTCTGGTGTCTCCATTACAAATAGTTTTACTAGTCATTACTGCTAAGGCAAGAAAGCTGCTAGTCAGTAGTCAAAGCATTTCTCTACCAAAAGAGTGGTCTCAGAGCTATGAACTGAACAGATAGTTTCCCATCTGGAAAGTAGTATCTTAGAGAAATTCACAGTAGCAATGGCTCTACTTCAAAATGGGCAAAATATCCCATCATATAAATCCCTATAGGTTTTAGGGAATATTTTTTTATGATTGATTTTTACTATGAAGTAGGGAGGAGGAATCCATGGGCAATATTCTCAAGCACTCTGGATAAAAAAAAAAAAAAAAAAAAAAAAAGGGGGTATGACTCACTTTTTTGCTAAAAAAACTGTCCTTCCCCCCTGGGATAACACCACTGGTGTTGTTACAGCTACTTCCGTGTGGCATTTCGTGGATGATTGCGTCTCCTTTTTCTTTATGCTTGTTGGAATAGTTCTGTTGCATTTGTGCATACAAGGAAAAACGCTGGAGTAGCAAAGAGGAGGCACTCCAAATTGCATTCAGCCTGAGGCACCAGGAGAGATCCAGCCAGACTTCGAAAGGCCTCATTCATCTATCTGGACTGGAAGTGCAAGTGCAGGGAGACTTCTCTCCAGGAGGAGGCTCCTAGCCCTTTTTTCCTAACACGGATTTAACTAGACGCTACTTCTGAATTAAGCTCCACAGGCTCGACAGAATTCTTCTCAGCCTCTCAGGGACAGACGCTTCGATTATTGTATTTGCTACTACTTTTCTGGGTAGCAGATAGTGGAGAATTTGGAGTAGGAACGCTTTGGGCTGAGAATCAGCAAATTCTCTTGACTTAAAGAATACAAAGAGGAAAAGAAACTCACCCTTGCAAGACTGAAAATATTGGTGGTAACTAAAACCTGATGAAAATATTGACAGCTTTAGCAACTATGTAAAATGATTTTTTAGATCTTTTTTCAATCTTTTCATGGGGACCCTAGCTGAAGAATTGATGTCTTGAAATGTAAATGAATCAACAGAAATAAGAATAGGAAAGGATTTCACTCTCACAGAAAGGAAAAAAGGTTCAGTGCAATTTCATTTGAAGTAGGGGGACCTCAAAGCTGTGGGAAATGCCCTAAAAATGCTATTCATTTATTTTCCCATTATTTTTCCACACCTATTCCAATTATTTCACTGAATGTATAAAAGCCACCTGGCAGTTTACAAACTAAATAACTGAAGAGCATTTGGAACCATGGGGTTGCAGATATTATTTTTGCACAGTTGAAGAACAAACATATCAAATGCTGACTGTTGCCAGTGTGAAAGTGATGAAAAAAATATATTGCAAATGTAAAAACACTTTTCTAATATTTTTTCCCAATGAGTTGGCTCTGAAATAAGTTTACTGTTAGCATGCATAGAGAATGACTGCAGAAACGTCTGAAATAGCTTCACATCTGTTATCTTGATCACCACTTTATTGTGCAGAGCCTTTCCAGCAGAAGCTCGTTTATTTCATTTAGTTCCTAGCAAGAATATTTGTGACACTGCAGCTAACCAGTCAGCTCCAGTGGCACAGAAGTAATTCACTGTTTGGCAAGAATATTTGTGACACTGCAGCTAACCAGTCAGCTCTAGTGGTATAGAAATAACTCACTGTTTGGCCACTATCTGGACATAAAGCATAACTCTAAAGTGCTTATGCCGCTATATACAAGATTAACTAAAACCGAAAACAAGCAAACAAAGAAACCTGTACACAGCTGTATTTGGGACACTGCTGGGGAAACAAACGAACAAGCAAACAAAGTTTCAAAGATCTTAATCATGTCACTTTAATTTTCTGTGGAAAAGTGTTTACTGTTTTTTACTATTTTCTTGAAGCTGGAAAGAAATGTTGCAGTTGCCTCCTCTGGCTTTTGCATAATATAAGTCATAAGATTTGATTTAGTCAGCTCCACAGTAGAGGTAGAAAGTTAAATACAGACTTGGGATTATATACATTGGTATTTCTGGACATAAAATGAACAGTGTAAAACTAATCTAGATATTATTGAATATGTTGATATTTAGGTTAGCACCTTGTGATACTTGAAGCTGCTGTTCAGCTAGACATGAACAGAGTTCCCATGAACATTTATCAGAATTAAGGCATCATTCCTCTGACTGGTACAGAAAAGCATAGTTCTAGGGGTTTCCTTGGCTTTGCAGCCATTGAAAATTTAACATATTTACCAGAAGTTTCTTGTATTCTGAAAGATAAAACACTTAAAACAATGGGAAGGGGGGAAAAAGTAAAAATTTGAAGAAGCAAAGAATATTAACATTTTTCTTCCTGTCTTGTCAAAACATATGGATGAGATGATGTTTCATAGATTCACTTGCAGTTCTTATGGCAGGACTGGAAATGTATACTACCACAAGCTCTTAGCATTTCTATTCCTGCAGCCAGTACATGCTTTTGATACAACTGGGTTTGGCTTGTTTTGCTTAAGTCATTAGTGCATATTGTATTTCTGATATTTAAAAGATACAAGCTCTCAGGAAGGGCAAATGATCAGCTATCTCAGTTGGATCTGGGTCCAGTGTAACACTGTAACACTGCACTTTTCAGGTATCCTATCACACAGCATGAGGAAAAAAAACACCTCATTTAATAGACATGCTACTTTATATATGACTGCATTGATTTTATATACTCTACAGAGTAATATATCTAATTAAAAGTTTCTTTCCTGTGAGATCAGTTTCCATGGCAGGAGAAGGGATAGACCAATCTAAGCACAGCAGAAACTTCTTCATTCTGACAAAGCCTTTCTGTCCAGATGATCTGGCCTATGACATTGAGTGCTTGCTCCCTGCAAATCTGAAGTGCTAGGCCAACAGGCAAAGAGCTAAATCTTTCTTCTGTTTGGGAGAGAGCTTCCTTTATACTCAGACACAAAATGAGTGGCAAAGAGTCATTTCAGATCACCTGCTGCAGAGTACCAAACCAAAGCAGAAATGACGACTAAAGAAAGGTTTTCAGAATAGACAGTCTGAACATAGTCTAAATATCCAGAACATTTAGCAAAATGTTCTTAGATGAGACCCTAAAGCAATCTTTGGTATCACAGAAGAAAATTGAAGTGAAAGAATTGTTTCAACTATTAGCAGGCACGAAGAGAATACTAACCAAGAAATTAGTATTAGATTACAAATATCAAATGCCGCAAACTTGTTTAGTTCCTGACACAACTCCACTGACTTCATCTTACAGCAACGGGTGTTCTAAGGATCTAAACTTCATTCCATGGCTTCTTTGCACAACTTGAAAGTATTAGAAGTCATAAATATTTTAGAGGATTGCTTCTAAATTTGGCCTCTGACAAATAAACAGAGATCAGTCTAACAATACTGCTATGCAAGTAGGAGAAGTATAAAGGGGAAGGTTTCCAATAAGGGCACAGGCTTACAAACCACACCTCTTGAGTTTTGCAAGAGCATGGTAATTGCCACCATGAAATTGGATTGTTCACCCTCAGGGCTTGCTTGTTGGCCACTTCAGATTAAAGCACTTTTTTTTGTTCAAAATCCTGAGTTTGCTTCCTCTTACAGCTGAGATTCAAATAGAAAGTCGATAAAAATTGTTATTTCCCCTTTGTTCATTAAGATACTGGACCATAGCTAGCTATAATATTTCAGAAAATATGGCTTCTGTGAGACATTGCCAAAACAAACATAGACAGCACACAAACACAGGTAAATGAATCCATATTTTATCTTGTTGATAATAAAATTAGGAAGGGTGAATCTAGGTCAAATTAAAATTATGGTGGCAGCAGCACGTAGAAAATTTAGGTTAGATTTAGAATTTTTTTTAGTTTGGCCCCAAATTTTCTGTTCTACTTCAACTAGAGTGTTACTGCTACAGGTTATGTGGCAGTCAGGAAGTTATAAACCAAATAAGTGATCTAATGAATGACCAAAAATTAAAATGAACAAAAAAAAAATAAGATTAGATATCTAAAAATAAAGATTAGATATTTTATAGTGCTGGTAAGTGATGATTACCTACATTAATTTATGGAACTTAGATGACATCAACTGAATGACTAGAAAAGTTTTATGACGTGAAGCTAAGAAAGGATTGAAAAATCATTCTCATTGCCACAGAACAAGGTGCTAGAGATAGAATCATAGTATGGTTTAGGTTGGAAGGGACCTCAAAGCTCATCCAGTTCCAACCCCCCACCATAGGCAGGGACACCTCCCACTAGAATAGGTCACTCAAGGACTCATCCAACCTGGCCTTGAACACCTCCAGGGAGGTTGTGGGGCACAGAAACACAGAAATTGGCACATCTATATATTCACAGGAGACACATACAGACATTCTTATTCATTACAAAGACCTTGAGAATTTTCCTGATCACATATTGTGTTAAACAAAAGATGATAGTTTTATACAGCACCACTTGCATCTTACCCAAAGGTGAAGAATAACAAAAAAACCCAACCAAACAACAACAACAACACACAGTAAAAGGAAACTATTACAAATTTGGGAAACAGGTAAATAATGTCTGTGTAAGTCACTAAAACCCCAGGCAGAGGTTTATCAGCTTTACTTCATTTTCAGTCACCTGTGCAGGAAAGATGTTTCTGGTGTGGATTGCCTTTCATGAGCTGCACAGTTTTATGGAACCTGCCAGTCACATCCTGGCGGATGAAAGTGGAAGAACAGGAGGATATAACCAAAACCCCACTGTTCACTTCCCATTATTTCCTCTGCTAATTTTCAGGTTGAGTTTTGAGATCAACTTCCAACGGTCTCTGCAGTTTGTGCATTGCTCAAGGTTAGGTGATGGTCTGCTAAAAGAACCACTTATAATGGCTACAGTTTATTGCAGAGGAATTGCTCTCCTCTCAGCACCTGCCTTATGTGTGGAAAATATTCCAGTCCAATGAGACAAACAGAAACTCAAGTAGCATAAGCCCAGTATACAGAAGCCTTTGGGTGGAGGCATCTTAAGCATTTAACTACAAAACACAGAGAGAGGAAGGATGGTAAAAGCACAGCAAGACTGCTTGAAATGGAATCATAGGAGGAACTCTGGAAAGACGGAGAGAGAGTGAATAAAAAGCCATCACTTGTGTTTGGCAACATTTTTTGTTTCAGAAAGGAGCAGTGGACCACATCAGAGAACATTTTAAGTATTATATGTGTATTTTATATTTATAGAGATAATATTTTCTATATTCACAGGATGGAGGCATTTTTTGAAAATTCTTTCTGCTTCCAGATTACCGTGGAATCCAGGTAGTATCCACCTGCTCCAGGATCTCTTCCTAATGGATATACATGAGAGTATCATCCAACGCAAAGGAATAATGGATCTGGAGAAGTTTATAGGCATCTGAGGCAGGAATTAGGTGGGATTTCACTACCCCAGCTTGCACAGATTGTACTCAGGTGGCACTTTGCTTTGGAGACACTCCTGAAATTCCTTCTTTTATAGCAGAATCCTGTAGGGGACTCTCCCTCTACCCTTCCTACAATAGCCACAGAATTTATGGGGCTGAGCATCTCCATCCGCATAGCAAAACTAAATCTGATGGGCACCCAGCCCAGGGAGAGGATCGAATTCAAACTCGGGGAGATGTCAAAGTTTCCTATCTCACTCTGATAGCCTTCAAAACCACAAAGGGAAAATGGCTATAGGTAGCAACTGACTGTGATCATATCTCTGGATGCTATTTGAGATAGGTGACACTTGCTGGTGAAGGTGTTCATAGATACAGAGAATAAAATTACATGTGTGAGTGACAGTGTTTACTAGTCAGACTGGAGTTCTCCAGCCTGGAGATAAGCAGGCTCAGGGGAGATCTTATCACTGTCTGCAGCTACCTGAAAGGAGGTGATGGTCAGGTGAGGGTTGGTCTCCTCTCACAGGCAACCAGCGACAGAACGAGGAGACACAATCTCAAGCTGCACCAGGAGAGGTTTAGGCTGGATGTTAGGAAAAAGTTCTTCACAGAAAGAGTGATTGGCCATTGGAATGGACTGCCCAAGGAGGTGGTGGAGTCCTCATCCCTAGAAGTGTTAAAAAGAGACTGGATGTGGCACTTGGTGCCATGATTTAGTTGATTAGATAATGTTGGATAATCTCAAAGGTCTTTTCCAACCTGTGATTCTATCATCTGACCTTTTTCTGACTTACTACAGTTCTCACTGAAAAGAGGAGGGGGTGAGGGGGGAAGAGACAACCACAAATAAAGAATGAGAGTAAACAAAAATAGGCTTAGAAAAGAGAAGCTCTTTAAAGTGATGTACCCAATGTGAACTCCCACAAGGGATGGACACCCACACAGAACCTCACCCCTACTGAGCCTCATCAGCTCTTCATCTACCAAACCTCAAACTCAGTCTTTGGCCCTGAAGGATAGTTTGAGAATGACGAACTGTTCCCACCACCAGCCTTGACACAAGGACCCACTTCCTCTCCCTGGACAATGTGTGGAAGGACCCACCTCAGCAGCTGGTTCTCAGTGTCACAAAAGGCGTTTGCTAGCTGATCCAGGTGCCTGGAGGCAGCTTGGCAGGCTGGACACTCAAAAGCCAGCCACCATGCATGCCAGCTGCAAACACAATATCCCACCGACAGCAAAAAAAAAAANACGCTAGAAGAGAAGAGCAGCTTAAGACTAAATAGAATTTTCTGTGAGGAGAGCCCAGAAGTGGAATAGTTAAAAGGCACCGAAAATTCTGTTTGCACTATTTTTTGTGTGTAAGAGCTGGCATCTCAATGAAGCCATAAACTTCACAGCAGCTCTAGTGCTCCTGTTTCACTTATCACTTTTATTCTGCGGTGTTTGTCCATGCGATCCTCTGAGGGTACAGCACATGCAAGTTTCACTCATCTCTGCACTGCCATTAAGCTTAAAAGGGTTGGGTCTGCGCAGAATTTAAAACTGCTTTCTGTAACAAAACGCTGTTATTAGCTCAAGCAAAGAGAACGAGCATTCAGGGAAAGGGGGGGGGGGGGCGGAAACAACAAACCATCCCTGTACTGTGGGCTTAGAATCAGCAGGTTAATTTTCCTTTTACATGATTCCCATCCCCCTCCAACTATTTTAGGGATGTTGATGTTTTCGCTAGGCTGTTCATTCGGAGTGACTCATAGCTGTGGCTTCAACAACAGAAGGGATTCCTATTTGGCCTCACTACAAGGCNGAAGACACACATATGCAGTGAGCTCGGCTTTTGATGTACTGATATTCAGAGCTAGCTGTTGATTCCTTCTGGTGACTGAGTTGAGGGTGGCTAGCACTGCTGCCCCTGGAGAGGAATACCATGATGGACAGGCCCTTCTGGTAGCAGCACCAGAAAGCAGAAAAAAAGGATTTT